>JAKGRZ010000038.1:0-181228 GCA_022537955.1 Schmidtea mediterranea | reverse complement strand
AAATAACAAATAATCACACACAAATATTTCAATATATATGTAGTTTTCTCTCAAGGTAAAGACAAGTAACCGAATGAGAAACCACTTTTTCTGGTACTTATAATTTAGTTAAGAATTTCACACACTATGTTTTTAACCGAAAATTACCTATATCTTTTGATTGTGCTTTTCTACCTGCATTCTGAGCACTGATCATTTTCATCTCTGCTTTTATAGTGGTTTTCGAAAACAACAATAATCAAATTCAGAGCCTGTAATGGCGTCGTCAATGTAAGATAATACATATGGTAGAGATGTGATTACTTGATAAATGTAGCATTGGAAGGTTTGAACCTCAGTACCGAAATCAAAAGGCATCTTTATTTAATAAAATAAGTCAAAAGTGAGTATTGGCGCAGTTTTTGGGATATTTTGAGGACAGCCATTTTTAGGTGAAGTATATTTTTGTTCTCGAAATTTGGTTAAAAAGGTTAGAAAGTAAAGAAATTAGTAATTACATCGTGAATTGTTACAAAATTTAGAAAATAGTCTTGGCAATGTCATTAAGCACCGTCTGTTTTGTGAAGTGAATTATGGAGTCCCAAGTAGAAAACGATCGGCCAATTATACCCGTATCTTCTAGTTCAGTAAAGTTTTGTTTTACTTTATTAAGTTTGTCCTACACTAACAGACGAGCACTTTCACGTAGTGTTGGAGTCTCTGTAGTGATGATTTCGTGTGTGTGAAAAGTTTTTCTCTGATCATGTTTTCTAATTCTGTACTACAATTTTGATTGTCTCAGTAAATTTTCAGTAAAGTTAGGTTGTGTATCGTCAACTACGATTAAGAATATGTCTCATTTAAGCAGCTCCAGTACCCATGTCCTCTCTTGTTTTGTTTACTTTTATGATATTTTTGCTAGTATATCGAAAGAGTAATTTGTGTAGAGTAATCCTATAATTAGGAAAGATATTGGGAATACGTGTAATTATCAAGAATAATTTTATCAAAGTTTTTGGTGTTATAATTGTTTTTAAACTTTAATCTAAATTAACGGCAACCCAGAAGTATAAGAGGAACAGACAACAAAATAAGTCACCAGTTGGTAGAAGAGAAAAATTGATTATTTTTGAGCGAAATGAACGTGAGAAACAAGTAAATAATCTAATCAAATTACAATTGGCTTGTTCAGTGATACCTTTAGGGTGTTTACTGTCATAAACAATAATTGTATGATGTGGTTAATATTTGTGAATAAAGATTTCTTTGTTGGGATTTTGTCTTATTAATTATTGAACACGAGGAGTCGGAAATGGAGATTTATCCATTGATAAATATTTAATATACCAACAAAGTCCTTCAATGCCTAAATCAATTAATCAGATTTTAAAAGCAATTAGTATATCGTGTTTGGTAGTTGTGAGTATGGTAAAGTTGCCTGTTTCTCCGGGAAATGCTAGTGGAAGGATAGAAAACTGGAGAACGTAACTACAAGATATTTCATTGTTGAAATTTATGATGATTTATGAAAGACCTGTGTTGGTGTACGGGTGAGTTGCACATTTCTTATTTCTACAGCTAACTCCATTATCCATCATTCTATTACCTTTCTCTAGGATATGCCTCTCCCTCATACACCTCATAACTTCGCTTCACTATTTTGTACCCGTGAGATAACTCACGTTGGTACTGTACAAAATGGCCGAAAACCATCCAAGCAGGTGGGCACCGTTACCAATACTAGTCCTTGGACGACCTTTGTTTACAGGTTCCAGACTGCCATAGAAGGGCTTACGTCTTTTTACGACTTAAAAATAATGCGACCAACTTGATTCATCTATCACTCCCTTTATTCTAATAAAATTTTTATTTAAATATACATTTATTATAAAATAATTTGCGGTGTTTAAACGCATTAAATTTATCTATTAACATATCAAATCTCAAGTAATCTACCTTCATCGGGAATTACTTAAGTATTAATGTTAATTTCGTAATTTCTTTCTGAAATGTTTAGAAATTTAAACCGAATTAGGGACATGGTACAAGCATATTGAGTTTATACTGCTCTCTGTGTGCCTCAAATCCCTACATTTTACCATTAATTTATTCTAATAATAACCATGGTTTGGAATAATAGGTTTAATATTTTAAAATTTCCCAGTTCTAGATTTATCATCTGGATGTGAATTATTCCATTTTTTGGAACAAACCTCGTCTCGTTCGTCGGGTTATATTATAGATATCGGGTCCTAATTATAGATATTAAAAATTCCGCTAATATGATAATAAGGAGAGAGGAATTCCAAACGAGAAATTTAATTATATTTTTATCTACATGGATTTATCAATTTCGAGCAAACAGATTTCAATGATGGATAGTTATTTGTCGATATCGACCGGAAAATATCTGCGTCTGGGCGTTGGTTGTGATTTATTCCCATCTTTCTGCACAGTGCGTCCTGATGTCAGATCTACATGTGGTCTTGTCGATGGGAAAGTTAGGCCAGGAAGGTTGCTAAGGTCAATGACTTCCGGCTGCTGTTGTCCTTGGCCTGCCGCTATGGTCAATTTGAGTTTCTCGGGAAAATTCATGTTTAACTGATCCATGGTTAGATGGATATTTAAAGCTAACTCATCCTGGTCAGTTGAGGAATTGACGGGGTTTTGAGCTTCCAGTTGTGGTGGACAAGTATTTTCTGAGGTGGACGTCGAGAGAACTGGTGTCATCGATGTCCCATTTGCCTGCTCAAGGTGAGCTAACAATATGGCGTATTCTGCCCGTCGTCGTTCGCGTCACCAGCGATTTTTGTTAGGCTTATGTTTGGGGTTCTTAACCCGTGGTAATGGAATATTGGCTGGGAGGGGAATCGGCTCCAACGGTGTTTTATTAAATTTCAATGACTCCGACGGGCCATCGTGGGGGACATACTGGCTTGACATGATATCGATATTTTGAGCCCAATCGTGGTTGGGGCAGTAATAAATGCAATTTTGACACAGTAAAGGCTCTTCGCACCAGCATTGTGAGACGGGAGTTGAGTACCCGTTGTGCCCTGCTCTCTACTATTAGGTCGTTGCGGCAACGAGAATTTTGTGGTGAAGTTCTTTGGTCTTTTCGGGTGGGTACCACGACATTTTTACCTTTTCATATTTAGAGTGCAAGACGCGATATTTCTTCTACCAACGGAGAAAGGACTGAAGATGACTCGTTTACAGGAACGTTCCTCACGATTTTTGGAATTCTTGGCAGCTTATACATATGAAGTAAAATTTATTTAAACTATCCTAATATTATAATTTATATTTATTTAATTTATGTGTAATCAAAAAGGAAAACTTTACTTCTGTTAGAGAAAGAGAATAAAAATTGGATTTAAATTTTAGGAAAATGTTGGATCTGGATATAGTAATTGAAATAACCTACCTCAACAAAGATCTTCGTCATCTATTTTTAGTTTAAGTTAGTATGGGAATTATTATGGCAATTTAGCGTGTACATAATGTAACAATATAATTGTTAGTGTTAACTTTTTCAGCTAATTTATACGTTATACAGAAATGATTATTTAATTAATTTAATTTAATTTAATTCGAGCGACATGAATTCTAATGTAGTCTATTTTTTCGAATTGCTCCTAATTATTGTTTATATAGTTGAATGTAAAACCTTAATTTATCGAGCTACTTGGCTGAAGGTCTTGTCTAATGCCTGCTTGGCAAACTTCACATCATGTTATGGTCAATACAACGTTTATTAAGATCATTTCTGAGGATCTCAGGCTAGTGACAACATTAATATGGGCTACCTAATTTCTAACGTCAAATGATATTATGTAAACAAAAAAGGTTTATATCTTTCAATACATTAAATATTGATGCTCCCCCTTTAAAATTAGTACAAGTATTTCGATTTCCCTTCGCTCTTTCACATTGTCCTGGTCAAATCATCAGAAACAAAAAAACTATATCCTTATCGTCAGAATCCTGTCCGTAGCTACCCTTGCAACTCAACTTGGCAAGCTTTTACAAAAACCTATAAGGTAAATCATTGTCTACATTCTCTCCCCTAACTCAAAAATTTCTTCCCTGATTTTATAGTACCCACACCGGTCGATGTTTCCGTTAGACGTAGTTGGGTGGTACAAAGTCGACCTACACGATGGTCAGAACCCGACGCGATCACCAAAGGATATAGACAGTTGAACAGCGCTTCCACCAGCTAAACCGAACTAGCCCGTAGCGCCACCATTCAACCTCTAGAACGCTTATTACTAATAATATATATCATTTTAAGTGGGGGACTTGTCAACGATCTAAAGAATGTCGTGACCATCCAGAGCATTATCATTAAACGAAAATCATTAAAATTTTTATTGACATATACAAATTTATTACGATACATATAAATTACAAAAGCATAAAAAACAAAAGTAACATAATCCTTACTTCCAAAACAAGATTCTTAAAAAAATTACGTAATAGTTAAGTTTTTGTAAAGTTGTAATAATGAATTTCACCGCTGCTTATTAAGGTATTTTGTGTGTGTGTGCGACAACAGGCGATTTTTCGCTATTTTAAGGGTTTTTATTAATTTTTAAATATTTTTATAATTTTTTACTCATTTTTCGCTATTTTTTAATATATTACTTATATTTTTTCGAATTTGTTTTTATTATTATGTTTTAATCAATGTTCTTTTTGACCCTTAAAATTTTGTTTCTTGGTCGCCGCTTCCGCCTGTTTTTTCTAAACCTTATTTTGCAAGGTTTTGGAAGTTTTATTTATTAAATATGTGTTTCTTTCTGCGTCTGTGAGCTTTTATCAATTTTATTAATATTTGTTTTAATTAATTTTGTTATATTTTTAATTTGTTTAATTGATGTTTTTATTTTATTTTTAGTTTCTACTTGCGGTGCATGTGAATGTGCAGTGGCAATTTTCATTTTTTTATTTTAATTAACCCTAAAATTGTTTTTTGTTTTAATTTTGGCTTTAAGCCCAACCTCTGTAAGAATTTGATCCTGACGTTTAATAGAAATATTAGAGGTATTGAAAAAAGAATTGAGTAAGCAATGGTAAAGATGATAGACAAATTGGATGATAATATTACATCCACTTGCTGACATTGTCAGAGTAACTATTTTTGTGTCCTTTTAAATTGTTGATAATATTTACACCCTTCAAAACCAATGGTGGCATGAATACGATCTTTCACATAATGCGTTCATAGTAGAACTTTGTACATTTTAAGGTATTTTCCTCCACTGGCATTATCTTTAAAGTGGGTGCTTGTGTATGGTACTTACTTTGATAGAGAAACCAAATTTTGATGTGTTGGCTGTGAAGTTTGAATTTAGTTATTTTATCACTACGACCAATCTCTGGATGTCGTTCTTTGTTTTTATTGGACATAATTGCCAATTTGTTTCCGTCATCAGTAGCTAACAGTGTTACGATCCCATGTATTATTTAAAGCTTATAGAAATCGAGGTTTAAATGTGTCGTGTGTTTTGTAGACAATTATTTGTAATATTCTTCAATCTGAAATTGGGTCCGCAATAAATGTATTATGTGAATATATTATTCAATTTTTTGATGTGGAAAATACAAAATGACCTATCGCTAGTAAAGCGTTGGGTGCTTAATACTTTGGGTCTGTGAAGAATGGAAAGAGCGTTGTCCACAACGACTTTGTATACACTTTGGTTGTATCAATTCTAATTGATTTTTTTGTTTATACTGCCAAAAATTATAAAGCATTAGCTCATTAAATAGTATGCCTGTGGCTCTAAATGTGGAAATTTCTTGTTCATTCAAATATGTTTTGCTTTTATTGAGTTTATATGCTGACTTTTATTAGTCGACACAATGTGAAAACCGACTTTATATGTGGGTTAGTAATAGTATTTTTATCATTGAACTTGATAGTTTATTTATAACCTAAAAAGAATTAGGTAAATGTGAATTATGCAGTAATTGTGTAATAATATAAAAATTGTGAATAATTAATTTATTGTTCTATTTTTGCCTTTTTTTAAATTGACACAACTTTTTATAAACAAAGGTTCTTATTAAGCCTCTACAATTTTTTCATACATCTTCTCACATTATTATTAAGGTCATTAATATTTTCCCATTTTCGCTGACATTAACACATACAGATCATTGCTGTTCTACCAAGCTTATCTAATCTACCAATTTTTTGACAAAAGACATTTTTACTTCTGTTGGGTTTTGGATTATTTCAAGTCGGTTCTCTCTGACTCCTGGTGTTCTTTAAATTAAAACAATGAACGACCCAACGTATATTGAAACAACAGGTTTACAATTTATTATCACGCTACAATGACCAATCAAAGTTTATACGATTCTCTGCTCGGCGTTGATGCTTTGCAAACAAACAATATTCACCTTTTGATCCTTTAGTTCTGTTGACTCTCGTTTTCCTCGGTTTCTGTTTGGTTTGATCCCTTTTCGCCTTTCCGTATTCTTAATTCTATTTCTTCTTTTCCCTACTTCCCTAATTCGTTTACCACTTTTCCTACAGTCTGATTCTTCGAACCCTAGCTGAGGCAGAATGCCGATTTTCTCTGATTTTCCCTTTGCTTATATACTCCTCGAAATCAGGATGACAAATGGTTATTGCCGAGCCAATCTTTCGTTTGACATTTTCTCCTACGTGTTTGCTTCGGCTGTCATCCATAATGGTCCAACGAATCCAGATAATTAATGGCCCTACCGGTCTTCCTACGCGCGCTATCTTCTCCTTACTCTTTTCCCATTAATCATTGTGTCAAGCTAATGGGCCCAAATCTTCCTTTTGTTTGCCTTTCTTCTTGTTTACCCAGCTCGGGTTTCCTTCATCTCTCGGGTTCTCCATTGGCTCGGGTTTCCCATTAGCTCGGGTTTTCCATTAGCCAATTAATTAATTAATTAACGTTTTCTGTTTTCATACATTTGAATGTTTTTCAACCCTTTCTAACCCTTTTCTGATAAATCCCTAACCGTCATCTTGTTGACCATTAGCTAATCTATAACTGTCCCGTTTTTCCCATTCGATTTCGATGATTTTTCCATTTATTGATTTTTCTCGGATTTCCGGATTCTCGCCTTTCGTAATTGCTTTTTGCATTTTCTAATACTGTTTCCATCGCACCTTCCTTTACTATTAATTCTATGCACGATCCCGCTTTTATTTGCCTTTTTTCTTAGCTTACTTTCCATTTGAATTATTATCCTAAATTTTGTTTAAATTTTTAATTTTAATTTACAGACCTCAACATATCTCCCCCCTTAAAAAATTTTTTCGTCCTCGAAATCTATGTTTTGCTGTGATTATGTATTATTATTATTATTAATATTACCCTTATTATTATTATTACTATTTATCCGAATTATTACTTTAAAAAATATTCCCCAAACAAATATTTCCCCAATATCTTCAGGTAATTTATAGTAAATCAAATAAATTGCAATAATCGATTTTCAAAATTCATTTTCCAAAAGACCTATTAATTTCCCATTTGCATTTGTTGATATTCCCGTAGCCAAAACGTCACTCTGAAATGGATCCACGGTCCAATTCTTATTTGCGCAATTGTTTTTATTTTATTTTTGTTTCACTGAAATAAAAATGTACTATCACAGTTTCATTTCATTTTTAGTAATGCAGTTTTCAAAAGACTTATTTATGGTGTCGACTATAATTTGCCCCTTATTTTATAATACATTTTAAAATTATAAGTTTGATTTAAAATTTATAAATTAAAAATTTCAATCCTATAAGCTTTTTTTTTTTTTTTTTTAAAAAACTTTTTATTTATCTATTTCCCCGGGCTTATTGCCAGAAATTTTTTTTTTTTTTTTTGGAAAGAATTCCCAGAGTGAAACTGTTAGTATTTTTTTGAACTCAAATTTCTAAAAGTTTCACTTGTTGATTAATCGATATTTTAATTCTATGCGAATTTAATTCTTTTTTTTTTTTTTTAATTTTTAACTAATTTATATTTGGAAACTCGTTGAAATATTTTATTTTGCTTTAAAAATCAAAAATAATTTAAACATTCTAAAATTAAATTAAAACTCAAATAATTTAAATAAAATATACCATTTAATAATATATTGTTTCATTTAAATTATATATTAGTGTTATTTAAATTATTCTAGCTTTCACAAGTCGGCACGAGTCACCAGCTGTTACCGCCTATCACATTTTCCGTTCAATCATTTCATATCATTTGATTTTCTTATCTCTACACTATTCGAAGTCAATTAATTTATGTTCATTTTCTGTGAGAGATTTTTCAGTTGGATTTATTTTAGTTTTGTTGATCAAGTTATCAAAATCAAGAAAAACTTAAAATAAGGAAAAATAAAAACGAATTTATTAATCAGATAAGGAAGCTTCAGTACTCGTTTTATCGCAGAAAAAACAATTTATCATTTTTATTATTATTGGGAAATTTTTGATTGATATTGTCAGAAATTTATCTTTATCGGCCAAAGAATTCATATAAAAAGAATAGATTTCATTATATTTTGCTTTTTACTTCAATTGTCGGATATTACTAGATATAATGCCAATGAAACAAATCACCTCATCTTTTACTAGTTTATTTATTTTTTTCAATGATTCTTGTGCTCATCAACCTAATTTTCGCAGAAACGACAGATCCCTTGGTAAGTGTAAACATAAACAAAATGTATCTATAATTTATATTTTCATAATATATGTACATAAGTAGTTTTAATTTGTTTCATTCAGAAAATATTGAATAAAAATGTATTCGAATAATTTTATAATTTTATTTTAATGGGGTAATTTTTTTTCGGATTTTTTTTTTTTAAATATTTTATTACAAATTTAATTTAAAACCCAAAAATTAACTATTTGTTTTAAACTTTTAAACTAGAATATCAAATTTTAGGCAACACTTTCTTTTAATGAAATTATGAATGAGGACTTTTTTGTTTTATATTTGTTTTCTATTTTAGAAAAGGTTTGAACAAGAAGATTGGGAAAAATTTAATATTATTAGCAGAAGAATTCCTTATTTCAATGAATTATATGGACATCAACAAATTCACGATGGAAAACGATCTTGGATGAATAAAGAAACAAAGAAAACAGTTAAAGATTCTCCAGAGTTCTTTTTGTTGGACCATGTTTTGGATGATTTCAGTAAAAATAAATTTATTATATAGAGGTGATTAATGGGATTTGCTGATTAATTTTTTTGTTATTTACTATGGACATAAGTGATTACTTGTCTTTTGTTATTTTTTGTTTTTGTGATTCTTTTCACCATGCTGTCCTCAACTACCCTCATAGTAACCGAACACTTGCAATCGCTGTCCAGGGTAGCCAAACCCCGGTGATTGCAAGTGCTCGTGTTGCTTATTAAATTAACTTATTGATGCTTATTAAATTAACTTATTTACTGTTTAATTTTAGTTCGTTAATTTGTTTATGCAACTACCTATACCACACTCATGTGTTTGGTCATATATTTTTGATTTTCTGATTTTGTATTTATACTAAAAGCAAACCTCTAATTACAGCTACTCGTATTTTTCTGACAGTTTTAGCCGTATTTATACTTATTAATTTATTACGTAATTCTTAAAATCAATTACTTCCCTGCACTAATTATTTGTCGAGGGCGCCATGGTACGGAGTTTTACACAGTATTTATTTCATTTTTCTTTTCAACCCTTACTATTTTAGGCTGTCCCAGAACCTAAGTTTGAGCATCTCGATGTTATGCAATGGTTATTTGACTGCCATACTACCAGGTTTTTTTAATTTCTTTTTCAGGGTCCCTTTGCCACCGCGCCGAAAGGGATTGAAACGTACCTTTGCCTGTGTGGATACAGGCAGTAGGTTTGAAAGACGCCCGCCTTGCAATGTACGCAGGGAATGGGACTGTGGCATCCAAAGTCCCGTTCTGTTGGACTCTGATGACGAATAAAACTTTGAATAAATGTTCAGCATACGTTTGTTTTTAATTTATGCTAGAAAGTGTGGGGTAATTGTGTCCCTCTTCGCGATTAGTCTTTGTTACTACTAATGTGAAATTATTCTTTACTTATTTATAATTTTGTTCTCTCGCCCCAGTAGGTTACCCATTGTTATATAGTTATGCTAATTCATTCATTACTACTCAGCCCTTTAATATTATTTATTTCTAATGTTCATTTAAGGTATCATTTCATTATTTGCAACATTTATTTGAGTTATTCTATTTGCTTTTGTTCATTTTTATCTATTATTCATTTATTTAATTTATCACTTTTTTAATTATTTATTTATATCAATTTGTCTATTCATTTGATTATTTACTTGGTAATTTACTTATTTTTTATTTAAACTATTATTTATCACTGCCAATTATTTCTTTATATCAATTTGTTTATTTATTTGATTATTTGTTAATTTACTTATATTTATTTACTATTATTTTTTTTTTCTCGAGGACGAAAAAACACTAACTGGGTCCGTTTAAATAATTTATTTTTTTAGTCTAATTGATTTATCTCACCATCGTCTTCCGATTCCTCTATTTCTTCTACTCTCATTCGAAACATCGCGAAATCGGCCTCGTGTTGAAACAATAAGATTTCCAAACGGTCCAACCGCCTTTTCAGACGGAAGTTTTCTTCCTCCAAATCTGTTATTCTGCCCTGCATGCTACGAAACTTTTGCTTTAGTTCTTGCGTACTTGTTTTATACTCTTTGCATGACATCTCCGAGGCTTCTTGCATTCTCTGAAATTAAATGATAGTAATTTTTTTGTATCACTCTTTATTCGCAAAGCATCAACACCTCGCTTCGAATCTCAAACAAATTACACCGTTCATCCTATGGTACTTATAAAACATGCACATTGTTAATATAAATGTAATATATTTTTATACTCTATTCATGCAGATCACAATTTATAGTCTTGTCTCATAATATGAATATGATGGTGGTTGAAGGATAGTTAGTTGTCTCTTCTTTACACATATCAAAATGGTGATGATTATGAATGTTATTGATAAGATGAGAAAACCTGTTATTAAAATGTAAATGAGATATTCACAATAGTTGACTGTCAAATCCGAATTTATCATCATTAGTTTATTTGAGTTAGGTTTTGTCGTCTCTTGGGTCGGTAATTGGAAAGGTGATGTGGTTGTATCTGATTTTCGTTTCGATTCATTGATTGTCTTGACTTCCACGAAAACTGTTTGCCATCCGCCTGGTTCGGTTATCCATCGCTGATATTTAACTGTTAATTCCCATGCCGTCTCTAAATCAGAAGTGTAAAGTGTAAAAAAATGATTACCGGCATCTAATATAGTCAGGGTTTTTTGTTTGTAGATAATAACAACTCTTTCATCATTTCCTGATTTTCTATATATCGTTACTGGTCCATTTCCAACACTCAGGGTTATACGATTTGACTCGTCTCTGAGATAGATAGACTGGGTCTCACTCTTAAATCGTGACCATTGGTTTCTCACTACCGTTCCATTTTCGAGGCATATGTTCTCGTAGTAGTTTGCATTAACTGAATAATTTTGATTCATTTTCAATTTCTCGTAGCGGATAACTGATTTTCGCGAGTTAAGGGTGTCGACATTTAACCCTTGAAATGTGATTCGCACTTTCACCAAGTCCACTGGCTTCCAATATATATTGATTCCATTTATCTCTGGTTCTATTTCGATCAAGTTTCGCATCTCTTTTGTGTGCACTTCTATCGGAATTTGCGTGTACCACTTTGACATGTTCTGTCTCAACAGCCATTGGTATTTGAAATTTGGCTTTAACTTTCGTACCGCAAATATATCTTTATCATAATTCAGTTCTACCACTGATGCCGTATTGTCTAGTAAATCAATAATTTCTATTTGGTCTGCGATCTCGCATTTACAGCTCCATACTATATTTGTTAGAGTGGAATATATATGTATTTTCTCCATTCCTCGGATTTTGCTTACCGCATATGGTAAGTCAATCTTTTTGCCGCTCGCAACTGTTACTAACATCAGCATTATTGCTACATATAAATTCTTATTGATGTAGCTGACTGGTGTTGGATTTTTCGTGAATTTCTGTTTCAATTTTGTTTGACCCGTTACTTTATTCTGCTTGGACCTTAAGGGGTATCTAGATTCATCTTCCTCTTTTACCCTAAATTGATTGTACCCTTTGTTTAAATCAATAACTGTGAAATATCGTGCCTCTCCCATTTGATCGAACATTTCTTGGGGTACTGGAATTGGATAAGTGTCTTTCCTCGTAACTTGATTTAGCTTCCGATAATCTACGCAAAATCGTAAGTCTCCATCTTTTTTCTTAACTATCACTATTGATGAGGAGAATGGTGACGCACTATCTCGAATTATTACAAATTCCTTCATTGCTGTAATCTGTCTATCACTTTCATCTTGATGAACGTAGGGGATTCTGTATGGCTTTATTTTTTTTGGAGTTTCGTCTAATAACGGTATTTCATGCTCAATTACATTGGTTAGACCTAAATCATATTCGTGTTTGGCAAAGATATCTCGGTATTTTCTCAGCAGTTTTGTGAATTCCTTTTTCTGCATCTCATTTAAATCATTGCTTACCACTTCAGGCTCCTTGTACACCTTGACGTTTCTTGGTATTTTACAATTTGTTTCAACAGACATTTTCGATAATTTTCCCAATTTTGTTTTTGGATGTAGTTGAACCGGTTTCTTACTGCTATTCGTTATATGGACTGGTACTATCTGATTTTCCACTTTGACAACTTCGTCACATATCGGTAAATCATATTTTTCGACTAGCGTTTGATTTGGTTCGAATATAAAATCACCATTATCCACACTCATGGTATTTGCACAATACACCATCTCCGATTGTGGTGGTATTGTCAATGTCTGATTCACAAACACTTCACCTGCCCTGTGAATTATTTTTCCTGTTTCTCCTGCTATCAAATTACCTGTCTTTAAATCAAGTGAGACTCCGTCCAGCTGCTCTAATATATCCATACCGATCAGACATCGTACTGGGCTTCCCTTCATTATGAGCGCATTGTGCGCAATTATTCGGTCTCCAATATGGAATATGACGTTAAGTTGTCCAATTATGTTTAATTCATTTTTTGATAATGACCTCACTATTTCGTCGGTAGGCTTTATTTGCATTTTCTCCTTCACGTTTAATATATTTTCCGATATTATTGTGTGACTAGATCCCGAATCAACCAAAGCTTCTACTTTATGTTTGTTCATTTGTATAAATATTCGGGGTTGCTTTCCTCTTTTTGTTAATGTCATCATTGAGTAGTTGCATGGTAAGCCTAACATATTCTTTCTCTCGATCTCTGCGCTAGAAGGCTCGATTCTCTCTCCTACCATTCCTTCACATTGTAATGCGATATTTTCTACTGGTTTCATCTCTCGTAATCGATCAACTGGATATACTGGTGCTGGTTGCATAAACGATTTTGGTATACACAATTTTGTAAACGTGTCTACGCTACTCGCATTTAACAGTGGCTCTTTTAAGATTTGATAGGTTCTCAACGCTTCTTTATTCATTCCACTTAGTTCTTGATTGTCAACATATAACGGTGCACTATCACCCTCGTTGTCATTGTCATTATTCTCGTCCCTTGAAGGGGTTGTACTAGCGTAGCTCACCTTTTTCTTCTTTAATATTCGCGCTTTGAGTATCTCCAACTCCTGATATTGATGATGAGTAATGAAGAATCTAGCCAATAATGGTATGCAACCAATTACTAATTTCCACGACCAACCTGTGATCGCGTATAATCTGTGTGTTGATAGGACCTGCGATATTATTACTTTGATTACAACACATATTACATAAATTCCAATCAATCCGGCACACGCTTGTCCAATGAACATAAACTTTCCCCAGATCTTTTTCATTGTATTATACGTCGCTTTCTTGTAATGATCTGGAGTTAACAAATACTCGTAATTTACCTTCCCACTTCCGCTTGGGAGAATTGTATCTACCATCTCCATTATTACTCTTTCTTTCTTTGATGGAAATAACAAGTTTCTGCGGGCTTCCTCAATGTCTTTGTTCGAGTAAATTCCACTTTGCGATAATTTCTCTAATGACGTAAAATTTACCAGATATTGTAATTCTGTCAATTCTAAGTTTTCCGGTGTCTTTACTTCTCGATGATCTGGTAATGCAATCCAAGATTCTGGTGTTAGTCTGTATAGTGGTGCCAACAATCTATTACACTGTAATACTTTCGGTTTCACGTCCTCTTCCAGTAAGATTCGTGTTACAGGCTCCATAAATCGCAACTTTCCATTTAAATTCACTGGTAACTCGTTGGTGCATTGGTCATACTTTGTCAGTTTAACTGGTACCGCTTTACATTTATAGCTATATAGTGCTTCACCGAAAATTCTGGCAAACACCCCATTTTCTGTAATTAACATTGGTGCTACCAAATTAGGATTGGTTATAGCCATTGCCATCCGATTTCGGAGTATTTCTTTGTTGAGATTGCAATCATTTATAATAACTTCTCGGTACACATTTTCAACAGTATTTTGACCAAAGTGAAATAAATAATCTATTTTGTTATTAAAGTAATTTGTCAACTTGATATCTCCGGCATGTATGTTTGTTTGGGCCTCTATAATCATTTTCTGAGATACATATATACCTTTATAATTTGTCTCATAGACATTTTGTCCACACTTTGTTTTAGTTTTTTTTCTCAGGAATCGCATCCCGTCTTCCTCTGAGGTTGACATTAACACTGTTGGAGTATCTTTCATCCGTAGAGGTGTGATTCTTGTTGTTGTACTCGTTGCTGGATCCATTCTTATTTTCTCGGGCTTTTCCCTGATCTGTTCTCCCGTTATTTCTTTAAAACTCATTGACTTCAATTGCATTAAATTGCACTTTTTGGTATCGACATCGTACACCAAAATTGATTCTCCTGTCTGACAGCTAGATTGTTTCATGTTGCAGAATGGATGTGTTTGTAGTTTACCAGTATCATCATCAAATGATCCATCAAATTCTCTTAATTCTGACATGTACTCTTCTACAACCACGGCTTTGTCAATTATAGCATCGTCTACTTTGTATGGTTCTCCTTGGCAATCACCATTCAACTTTATTATCCCTCGCACGGTTACAGTCTCACGGATTTTGTGGTTAAGCTTTGCTTGTAGTTTGATATCTGCATTAATTTTCAACTGTCCTGTTTGAAAGGCTGCCAAACAATTCTCCGGAATTATTTCTATCGGTCTAGGTATCGATTGCATTTTCACCATCGATGAGTGGCTCCATTTTCCACAATAAAATACAAAAGTAGTTCGTTTCACTGTACACTCTCTCACCTTTGATCTTCGAAACCCCGATTCTTGATATACATGATATTTTACTGGATTTGTCACTTTAAATTTTACTGGATATGCATCCGAACACTCTGCTACGTTTACCAACGAGTATACTCTTCCCATTTCGGTTTGGGAGCAGTCATATGCCACCAATGAATTCGTCGTTTTTTTATTCCCAATAACATAATAATAGAAATCATCAACCATGGAAATGCAAGTTTTCCCTTTTTCCTCACTGTCTCTGTTTTTGGGCTCTCAGCCTTTTGTATTAACTCTTCCCATCCGCCATTGTTTGCGATCCACTTCATCAAATATTTATTCGTCATTTCAGTAGCTTTCTTTATCAATGATTTTGAATTGTCACTTTCCAGATAACCATAAGTACCAATCTCCAATATTATATAGGCTAGCACTGTCAATATTACATCTCGATCTAACTCAGTTCGTGTTAAGTCCTCAATTACTGCTTCCTCACAAAATTCCTTTTCTTCATAATTTCTTTTAATTATCGACGGTAATCTCCTCTTTAATTCCGTTGCCAATCTTTTTACAACTCTTTTCTCCCCCTCCGAAATATCATCTTCTGTTTCAGTTTCATCTAACAAATACAATTCCGTTACTAAACTTTTTAATATTCGCTCAGTTTCGCTTGATTCCTCTAAACTCAAAGATTCAATTTCCGCATCATTCTGTTTTATCCCACATA
The DNA here is from genome assembly GCA_022537955.1 of Schmidtea mediterranea. NCBI lineage: Eukaryota > Metazoa > Platyhelminthes > Tricladida > Dugesiidae > Schmidtea > Schmidtea mediterranea. The sequence goes on along the minus strand of JAKGRZ010000038.1, from coordinate 165,159 downwards.
TCGCAATGTCATTTTTCGTCTCAACAAAGTTCTCTTCACTTTTCATCTCATCTATGCTCGGTAGTATCCTATTATCGGTGCTCCTTTCCTCAACATCCCTTGTAACTTCATTTTCTGATCTCATTTCCTCATTTTCCATTGTTTCTAATCTCTGCAATTCATTAATTTCTTGATCAATTTCTCCTGGGTCATCTACAACTTCAGTTTTAATCTCTACATTATCATTGTCCACTTCCTCATACAGAGGCCAAAACGGTACTATTACTGCATCTTCTTCCATTTCACCACTTTGTTTTGTTGCGTACACATTATTAATACAATTTGGGTTACATCCGTAGTTTAAAAAATATTCGTCATCATCCAATTCTCGTCCTTTGAACGTCAACACGATAATTCCGTCATTACCTAATATCTCCGCTGCTTTTTGTCGTATTTTCTTTGCTTTTACACTCCAATGTTCCTGATAATATTCAATCCTTTGATCCGCAATATTTAACGCTATTATCAAAGACTTCGCACTATCGTCTGCCGCCTCATAATCATGTCCTAGTTTTCGAATTACCTCTTTTAACTTTGCCTGATAACTCGTCGGTTTATTCGTATACGGTACGATGCATTCAAACAACCCTTCTTTCATGTCTCGATCCATTTCGATGCTCATTATGAAGTCGATACTCGCATTAATTTTATCTCTATTCCCTGCATACAGGGTATCCTGTAAATCTGCTAGAATCTTTTCCCAATTTTGTCTGTCTGAATTCAAAGTATTAACAGCATTAACAACTTTTACTTTATTTTTCCAGCCTGGTATCAGACCGCAATCTACTAAGTACTCCTCGTCTTCCAGACATCGATTCTTAAATTTTAGTTGCACTTGCCATCCACTGTATTGACGCAGTATTCGCTCCTTTAGGTCTTTGATTTGTCCGTAGGCCTTTACACGGAATTGGCACTTCACATTATCAAGTCCCGTCGTTTCCACTATGATATCATCTAAATCCCTTGTTGGCCGCAAAGCCTTGCCAAACTTTTGCATTTGCTTAAGTATCTCATCATCTCTGTTTCCTTTGAATAACTTTGCACATAAATTTATGGCTCTCTTTAGTTCGCTTTGGGTTAGTGACATCACACTGAGTTCTGCGATCCATCGTTTCAACTGGGAGTTGTCAGTTTCCATTTTCTCAAGAAATTTTTCAACTCGGGCTAACAGTGCAGTCGGATTCTCATCTGATGCGATCTTTCGCACTTTCGGGGCAGGTTTTCCCTCACCTTCTGACACGGTTCCAATTATCATATGAGATTCAGTTTCTTCATCTGATTCGAATTTAGCCACTAGTTTGTTCAGCTTCTGTCGCATTTCTTGAAATTCCTTTTCCATTTTGTCTTGAAATTCCTCTCTCTGAGCATATGTCATGTTACTGGTGTTTGGCATATCTTCTTGGAATCTGATTGATTTCTTTAAAATAGGTCTGCTGAATCTCTCTGAGTTCCTTGGGCATGATCGCGCCATGTGGCCGTATCCCTTGCACGAATGACATTGTATCTGTCCATTTGTATTCACTTTGTCCCTTTGTGGTGAAGGTGACGCTGACGATGATCTTGATCTGGTAAAACAGTTTCTGCTAATATGCCCTTTCTTTCCGCATCGATAGCATTCGACATCACTGCTGATCCTTTTGTTTTCTGTGAATCTCTTGTTAGGGCTGGGATTTTTCCCATATTTGAACCAACATTGATTTGAGTAGTGTCCAGACTTTTTGCAATGTTCGCATTGAGGATTATTTACCTGTCCATTTGATTGTACACTCATCGCTGATCTACCGGCTTGAAATCTAGTATTTGGTCTTAAAATTGGACTACTGATTTGATTTATTTTCTTTTCATCCCATGGTGCTCTCACAGGCGTAATTGACCGCTCACGTCTCTCCACATTAACTCCAAAAGCATCTGATCTTTTTGCACTTTTTAAATTCAGCTCTATCTTCATGGCTTTCTTCACGAGCTCATCGAAATTGGAAAAATCCACATAACATAGGGCCTTTTTGATTTCGGAGTGGACTCCGGTTATAAACTGATCTTCTAACAGCTCTTTAACCTGCTTGGCCATATCTGCTTGATTGGGTTTGACTTCGAAGGCTTTATCTGCTAAAGTGGTCAGATGATAAGCAAACTCACTGACCGATTCATCTGGACCTTGAACTCGATTATAAAATTTCTGTCGCATGATTCTTTTGATATCTCCACCAACCAGTTTCAGTGCCATTGCATCCTTCAATTTTGTCCAATCATTGCCAACATTTCGTTTGTCGACTTGCTGCCAGGCTTCTCTTGCCGCACCCTTCAGATAGAGTCAGAATCTCTGAACCATAATGGCTTGTGTCCATCCGTATGCTGAGGCGTACATATAATAATCTCCCATGAAATCTGCAAATTCAACAGGGTCTCCCCCATATTGATTGACGGGTAATTTCTGACAACTTGCGAAATCAATCATCTCTCTATTGAGAGGCATAACAGCATTATCATTTGCCATTTGGACTTGTTTCTGACTTCTGAGGTTGTATCGGTTCACTTTGAGCTAAACTTCAAGCGTTAAACAATAATTTAAAATTACTTTTCAACTTCTTTTAAATCTCCCAATAATAGCCTTTTATAATCTCGTTAACACTATTTTCAAACTTCTAAGCCGACTTTCACTCACGTCAGTACTAATTCTTTTTATAATTCCTTTTTCACTAGCTTCCAATAATTTCCCTCCGACTTTCAATCACGTCGGTACTATTTTTTCCAATAATTATTTTTCCACTAACTTTCAATAATTTTCCGCCGACTTGCGATCACGTCGGTACTATTTTTTTCAATAATTATTTTTCCACTAACTTTCAATAATTTTCCGCCGACTTTCAATCACGTCGGGCTCACCAGAATATATGTTGGGTTTTGGATTATTTCAAGTCGGTTCTCTCTGACTCCTGGTGTTCTTTAAATTAAAACAATGAACGACCCAACGTATATTGAAACAACAGGTTTACAATTTATTATCACGCTACAATGACCAATCAAAGTTTATACGATTCTCTGCTCGGCGTTGATGCTTTGCAAACAAACAATATTCACCTTTTGATCCTTTAGTTCTGTTGACTCTCGTTTTCCTCGGTTTCTGTTTGGTTTGATCCCTTTTCGCCTTTCCGTATTCTTAATTCTATTTCTTCTTTTCCCTACTTCCCTAATTCGTTTACCACTTTTCCTACAGTCTGATTCTTCGAACCCTAGCTGAGGCAGAATGCCGATTTTCTCTGATTTTCCCTTTGCTTATATACTCCTCGAAATCAGGATGACAAATGGTTATTGCCGAGCCAATCTTTCGTTTGACATTTTCTCCTACGTGTTTGCTTCGGCTGTCATCCATAATGGTCCAACGAATCCAGATAATTAATGGCCCTACCGGTCTTCCTACGCGCGCTATCTTCTCCTTACTCTTTTCCCATTAATCATTGTGTCAAGCTAATGGGCCCAAATCTTCCTTTTGTTTGCCTTTCTTCTTGTTTACCCAGCTCGGGTTTCCTTCATCTCTCGGGTTCTCCATTGGCTCGGGTTTCCCATTAGCTCGGGTTTTCCATTAGCCAATTAATTAATTAATTAACGTTTTCTGTTTTCATACATTTGAATGTTTTTCAACCCTTTCTAACCCTTTTCTGATAAATCCCTAACCGTCATCTTGTTGACCATTAGCTAATCTATAACTGTCCCGTTTTTCCCATTCGATTTCGATGATTTTTCCATTTATTGATTTTTCTCGGATTTCCGGATTCTCGCCTTTCGTAATTGCTTTTTGCATTTTCTAATACTGTTTCCATCGCACCTTCCTTTACTATTAATTCTATGCACGATCCCGCTTTTATTTGCCTTTTTTCTTAGCTTACTTTCCATTTGAATTATTATCCTAAATTTTGTTTAAATTTTTAATTTTAATTTACAGACCTCAACACTTCTATTGGTTTCAACTTTATTTTTTCAGTTGCTCTCTGAATTTACTATTCCCGAAGAAAAAATCTTGATTTCTGAAGTTTTTACTGGTATTTTTAATTTATTCTTCATTAAACCAATTTCAATATTATTTTTGAACTTCTTTACCAACCTCATTTGATGTAAAAATTATAACTTATTTCATTTTATTTAAATATTTATTATTATTATTAATCCTATTAAACAAACATTAAATGCAAATTTATATAAATTCGTAATAAACTAATTAATGAATACGAATATCTATTACCAAAGGAAACATTCCATCAATTTCCATTAAACTAACAGTCTACTTACTTTTTTAGATTTTTATAGACAGTAATAACCTTATATGAGATATGAAGAAATGTGATTATGGAATTCCAGAAAAAATTTTACATTAAGATTTAATAGCATTTTAATTTATTTAAATTTATATATCTGATAGTGGATCACTTTCTATAATATCTGATGGAGATATATTTTGTGCAATACTAGGATATGGGGAAAACTGCAAAAGGTTTCTTTCTGCTAGTGATACATTAGAATTGTTTTGTCTTATTATCGACAACCTCATCATTCTCATGTAACGTCTCCATTGATAAAAGAGGTCCTCAATTGTTTGTGGGAGGGGGAAAATTATATCACTTAAGATGTCTTGAGATTCAATTTGAATCATTTCAACATCGCCGAGGAAACTAGTAATGTGTTTGTTTTCGTTTTTAGAAATTATATTATCAACTTCAAAAGCCACTTGAAAATCTTGATAATATACATCTTTGTTTATCATGGACCCATAGACCGTAACCCAGTTGATTGCGTGCCAATCGTTGGTGAAAATTGAAATAAATGCAAACCCATGAAGGTACATAGAATTTGAATATTCACTGTGAAAATCCATTTCGGTCAATTTCCCACTGCAACTGCCATAAACGCCGAATATCTTGTTTTTATTTGAAAAGAATTTCATTCCATAAACCATCCAACCATGGTAAACTTCAAGTTTTATTATTCTTTCATCGTCATCTAAATTTATTTCTTTCCTATAGAAATTAAGAAATTAAACTGGATAAAATTTGTGAATTAATTCTACTACTTATAAATATAAGTAAAGTATTTGAAACAATTACTTGATATAAGATGTATAGTCGACGGCAACGGATTTAAAAGTCTGAATTTCATTGGACCAATAATGTTTATATTCGACTTGAATGTCTAAAAGATGAAAAAACTTTTAAACCGTCACAAACAAGTTTTTCATTTAAAAATTTCCTACAGTTTCAAATTTCAAAACAAAAAGAAAAGTCAAAAAGATGATTTCTCGCTAGCAAAATAAATTAAATGCTAAACAATTAAATGATGAGATAAGTCTTTTACTGTAAATTTCATTTACCAATATCAATCAATTCGCAAAGTCGACTGTTACCGATAACTTGAGGGCAGAAATAACGGGCAGTCATATGAATGTATGAGGCATAGCATCCATGATATAAATATTCATAATCAAGATATGAATACAATCTAAGTAAGACTTGAAATCTATCAATAAACACGATGACGATGCTATAATGCAAAATACAATCTCAAAAACAAACCTCGCTATTTATATCCAACAAAGCTAATTCAATTATTGATAGTTTTTCATTCACTGAATTTTTACATTTCTTTCTCAATTCCAAAATCCTTCTCTTGAATACTGGAACAAACGAAGTGTAACTTTCAAATTGGTTCATTTCTATAAATGACTGAATTAGTTTTGTTATTATGAGATGTTTGAAACCACATTAAATTATAAAAAAAGCATAAAACTTAATAAATATAATTTTCATATAATATTAATTTAAATAATTTTTTGAAAAAAAATCCAAAAGTACGCTGATTCGATTCTCATTGGATATTATCGTTGAATTCAAGATTTTATCATTTTTTAAAGAAAACGACTGAAAATAAAAATAAAAACGAAACCTGCAACGGCTTCAACATTATTCCAATCAGGAATTAGATAAATGATCAATTTCTTAACAAACCATTTATGAGGAGAATTATCGATAAAGGTTCTTCTAATATTTCTTCCTAGACATCTGAAACTGAATGAATACCTTTTTCATTATTTTAATAAATTAAAAAGTACTTATATGGCGGACAAACCAACGACGGTGGGTGTTGTCCAAATGGATTGGAGTTCAAAAAATATGCTCTTGAAATAGGCTCTTTAAGGAAAAAATAATATTCAATTTGTCAAGGAATAATAATAATAATAATATAAAAACTTAAAACAAACATATAGACCACGGAATTCTTTATAATAATATAATTTAAATAAATAGAAAAGCGATTTTCAGTGTTTATTAAATAAAAATAACGTAAATAAATTTAAAGTAAAAGGATTATGGCAAGATTTCCTTATTAGTTTAACTGCCTGAACTATTGTAAAAAATTATTCGTTATTTCTCACACGTTCTGATTCTAGCATCTATCGAATTCTTGTGAAAATGTTGGTTGGCAACAAAAATAATATTACTCATCCAGGAAGCGCAGTGGATTATTGCTACGCCAAAAAAAATCCAGGATTTGTCCTTGATCTATCTACTTTCGAAATTCCAGTAATAACTGTTGATAAATTATTCATAATCATTTTTATTAAAAATGATAAAAGATGCTAACATAATATAAATAAATATCAATGTAAACCAATTTCTGCAGTGTTTATTCATAAAATTAAATATGTTGACCTAAAATAGGTCCTGTTTACAAAAAAACAAAATCTAACAAGTCTTTCGCTTTCTGCTTTTTTTCTGATTGGCCATTCCTTCCACGAATGTTTCAATATATGATAAAATTTAAACATTTTTTTTAAATATTTAAAATTGAATTTTGGTCCATTTATTTAAAAACGTCACATAATTTTACGAAATTTTTACCCACCTCCGTCTCTAAATCCCATGTCACCACAAAAAGTAAGACTTCCTTTGAATATGACATGAAAAGGTTCAAGAACCCCAAAAAACGTTATCTAATATTGATCACATAAAACATAGTATGATATTTTAAATTACAAAATTATTCTAATTCTAATAATAATTATTATTAATTTTGTAAATTTAATGTTTAGTATTGTTGGGTTTATTGATTATAAGTCGGTTTGCTCTCTGACTCTGTTCAAATTTTGCAAAGAAAATTAATAGAACCCAACTTTTATTAGTATTTGTTTTCATTCTCCAACATGAAGGATGAAATCAGTCATTTCTGAATCTTTCATTCCCAATCGTAATAACTTGACCATCTGGTAATTGATAATTGATAATTGATGATCAGGTGACAGTTTGCATTTTTTGCTCCAACATTGAAGAGGCGAATTGGTTTTATTAGAAAAGCTGATAACTATATTATTGATCCCAACCGATAAAAAACACGAAAACTCCATATGACCGACTGCCACCTTACATAAGATACGCATACATTAAATCATAGATTTGTGCAACTAATTGATCAACTGGAATTGGCTTTTGCAAAGTTAGTAAATGGTGTTTGACATTTAATTGCATTTGGACTAACCAAATGTTAGAATTTGACGTAACAACCGCACTTAAAATATTCATTAAATTCGTAAATCCTTTCAGAGAAAATTGTGGAAATTGTTTTATCTTTGATTGTTTTATCATTGTTGTTGGCCAGCTGACAGTTAAATGTGCCAAACAAAGATTATATTACTGTTCAACATTACTTAGACCTGATATGTGCTGATGTGACGTCACATTTCTCAGACCCCCTCCTCAATTGTCACACATCATACCAAATTTAAGCCATTTTTCACGGTGGAAAGAAGTAGTTATAAGGTTGCAAATTATGATATTATATAATTAATATGAAATTTGAATATTTTGGTAAATATTATAAACGTTTGTCTTAATGTTATTCAGTATTGTCTTATTTAACTTCAATGTCACTAAAATTACGGCAAAGTAGGGAAATGGTTCGGCAAGTTCTGGATCACCAATGTTGGCGCTGTACAGTCTATATGCTGTTTCGATAATAATCATTTATGAATCATTCGAAATTTATAGCTAGAAACTATGTTTTCAAAATTTTTCTTATGATGCTCATTAATTAATGTTAACAGACTCGGGCGATACAATACTTTAGTAAAGTTGAAATGAAACTCTATTTGGGATTGAAATTTAAAACAAAATAATAATCTATCTCACCGATATATTTGTAAGTCTCTAATTTTATTTTGTCGTATGAAATGCCAAAAAATTGACTATCCAAACATTTGGTGAGAATTTGTTTGAATTGAAATCGATTTTCCAAATCAAAACTGATCCAAGATTCGACAATTTCCTCGAGACAGACTTTAAAATAATTTCCAAAATAAAGAACCGATCCATACCGAATGATCAGCCGTCTGTCTCTGATGATCTGTAGAATAATACTGAGGGGTAAATCGGACAATTTATTGCACCGATGTAACCAGTAGACATTCCGGATAATAAATTTCATAGTGACTGATTGAATAAGTTGATTATTTATCTGATTTGCCAGCTGATAGAAATCAATTGCATTTTCCAGGGTCAAAAAACGATTTAATATCTTTGAAATAGATTCGAGCATCGTGTCGAATAGAAAATAATCTGACGAATAAATTAAACCAATCAAATTATTCTCAGTTGCGGTGACATGGCCGGTATAGATGTATTCCAAGATAAGATCAAAATTTACAGGATCAATAAATGGCAACAACAACTTGAAAGTTATCTTATTGTTGTTGAAATTGGAGTTATATTTATCAACACAGGAGAAATATTTTGACAAAGATGCAAGAAATATTCGATGGCAATGAAATTCGGTGCCATTTGATTCAATAATCAGATCGCAGAGTTTTTTATTTTTCCATAAATTCTCCATTTTTGAGAAAAGCTTTTCTTAAATTGTTAAAAAATTATTTGCAGCTTTTATATTTTTTATTAAATTAATAATCTTAAGAATCCATTTATTTCTTAAAAACAAAAATAGAACAGTTCAATAAATTTAATTTTTTGTTTTAAAAATGTTAAGAAGGATAATTAATGAATATTGTATAATAAATTAAATTAACCTAGTATTTTATAATGTCAAAATTGTAATTAAAAGATAAGAGGTTATTTACGATGTTTGATTGTTATGTTTGAATATTCGTATGTTAGTAATATTTCGTATGTTAGATATTATGTATCAATACTTAGTAAACCAATAAACTCCACTTTTAGATGTTATGAAATGAAGAGCTTTGTAAATTGTGTTGGAGATTTTTCATGAGAATAAATATTGTGCATGTCTTGTTTTAACAAATAATATTCTTGTTGTAGATAACAGATTTTTAATCATTATCGAAAGTAATCTTTTGAATTTAATTCTAATTACTTTTTTTCCTAAGGGTATCTACATTTTTATATATAATGTTAATTGAATGATAACCAATTTTATAATGGTCTAATATAATTTAGCATTTAGAGCATATTGTTACTTATTAAGTTTTAAAACTATTTTATGAATTTTATCTGATTTTTGCTTGATAATGTTTGGTGAGCTATTAGTCTTTATGAAATTTATATAAATCTTAAATGATTCGTAAAGCACATAATTTTAAAATAATTTTTTTAATACCAAAAGTTTTCAAAATACAATTTTAATCAGTTTCAATTAAAAATTCCAGTTAATATATTCAAAATTTAATTGTTGTAACTGAGGATTATAAGCAAATTGTAGATTATTATGAGGTTATTATTCAATTTATATCAAAACGAAATACACAGGTATTATTTGAGCCCACAGATTTTAATTTTTACGAATTCAACTCTTTAGTTCTTAGCACATGGTAACTATTCCAAGGCGTGATGATGATCAACATAATTTCTATTTGCAAAACCGAGAATTATTTTTAGTAATAAGTATAGTACTATAATATGAGCTTAAATGACCACTACTACTAAAATTCAAATTTTCTAGGTCATGTTAGACAATAGGGCAATTTCATATTATGTAAACGTCATTTTGAATTTTTGTTTAAATGGTCGGGTTTCAGTCAAACAACCCCATTTGTACGTTAATTTTAGACGAAAAAGACGAATTTGTCCACAATCACAAAAAATCATGATTTAAGAGTACTTAGGATAATTTTGTATTAAAAAGCCAATTTTAGTGTCAAAATCAGTGAACTAATGGTAAAAATGAGTATACTAGGTATAGATGGTCAAGATCGAATTTAGAATAAAAAAGTAGGATTTCGATTAAACTTCATTTTTAGGTTAATTTTGAATGAAAAAGTCAATTCTAGTGTCATGATTATGCATTAAGGTTTAACGATGCGTCTGAATGGGATCGGTTTTTAAAGTAAACTCTAGTGTCAAAGTAAGGGTACTCTAGATTTTCATAATTTATATGAATAAAAATGAGAACTAACGTTGAGGTTGTTGGTGAAATATGCAAGAGTGTCTTGAAATATTATTAACAATGACAAGTTTTCAATGTTCACAATATTTATTTTCTATCGCAATTACAACCAGTTTAATTTTTGCTAACACAGCTACACAAAAGATTAGATACTCAGAAATTAATGCGTTTAATGCAAAAATTAATGAAGGATCAAGTAAACCAAAAAAATTAAAATCCATCAACAATTATTCATCTATACAAACATAATAAAAGTGAATCCAATTGAGAAATGTTAAATAGGTGTAGGTTTTTAATGATATACAAAAACATTTGAAGACTGTTGATTTGGAAACCAAAATCCTTTAATTATCTTAGATTTCAACTGGAATTGGAATTTCATATAAAAATCTGATAATAAAAAGATAAATATAAAAGTTCGAAACTGTTAAAGAATGCATTGTTAATAATCTTATAGATGAGTTCTTAAGAAAGAAAACGAAAAGGCATGGGGAAATCAAAAATCATCATGGAAACAACTGCGCTTGTTTATTAATAAATAACGGTTTGTTACTATTTTTCTTTTTACGCATACAAAATAACCTTCAAATTTTAGATTATATTATATTCCCACTTTCTACATGTGGTAAACCACTCGATGTGGTATAATTTATTCTTTCTAGTGCGCCAATGGGGTTTGCAATATATGGAAAGTTTACTGAATATTTATTTTTTAAATAATTATTTTAATTAATAAATTAAATTAAAATTACACATGCAAAAATTTAAAATTCTTCTAAAATTTCAGCTCATAAGTTGCAGTTAAAAATGTGTCACCATGAGTAACTATGTTCATTTTAAAATCTAATTAAACAAAATGTTTCAATTTCAACACAATTTTGAAATAATACAGTCGAACTTCCTTAAATCAAACTTCTATAACTCCAATTTTTCTAAAATTCTATTTTTTTCGTGACCTATGGTAATTCGACTTAAGGAAGTTCAACTGTATATAATTTTTGAAAATTATAAATTACTTTAACATTAAATATGATGAAATTTCACTAAAAGTAACAGTAACTGAAAAAGTGTGGCTTTCGTATGGACAATTAATTAAAATAGATAAATTTAATTTCAAATAGACAAGTTAAAAAGTAGAATAAATATTACAAAAGCTTAATAAAACGTCAAAGATCTTAACAGATTTGGTGCAAAATAAAATTATTGTTATCATCGAAGTTTCAAAATAAATATTTCCTAGTGTTAATGCAAAATTTATGCTTTATTTACAAATCTAATAATAATCTCATTTTAATTGACATAAACTGTTTGTTGTGCAAAAAATATGTGAAAAAATTGTTTTCAGATGACACAACTTTGTTTTTTTAATAATTTTGAATTTATGTTTCGTAGAATAAATCAAAATTTTACGCCACGAAAATGGTAAATGATTATTTTGAAATAAAAAACAAAATAATTACCTCGATGTTCATGACAATTCAGCTCTAAAAATTTTTTTTTTCATAATAATTAAACGTATTTTAGAAAATGACATTTTTACCTTTTCTAAATGGCTGCAAATTGAAGGTGTAATCCACGCGAGATTTCATAGATTTTCATACAATACTTCAAATTATCTAGATATATTAAATCATAATGCAATTTTTAATGTTTTTTCATTTCATTTAAACAGTTGTAAATGAATCATATTCTTACATTTATAATGTAAATATTCGAATATTTTATAAGAAAATCAGAAAATCTATTTAATAGTTATATTTACTTTTAAACAAGTAATAATTATAATTTTAATTATTATATTATCAAATAAGTAAATAATAAAATAAGTCCTTGCAGCAAAGAAATTATTATATTGATGAAATAATTTTCGATTTACAAGTAATCCTCTCCAGTTTCCTGCATAATATTTATCATCGACCCCAAAATACGTTCTGATTTTACCAAATTTTCTATACCGCCTTGAATCTCGGGGGAAAAGATGTTGTCACACTCAAACAGCTCTCTGTGTTGAATAATCAAACGGAAATAAAAAAACATACCCTTGAAGTTCATAATATTATAATTAACATTGACTCCCTGTTTTGTTGTCAAGATGTAAGCCTAAACTTGAATACGACAAAAATTTAAATAATTCTCATCTCATAAGATTTCAGGAACTCTATAATCACATTGACATTATGGATCACACTATTCAGATTGACAATGCGAAGTGTTGGGCCAGCACACAAATAGCCTTGAGAATTGTTTAAATGCATCAGTAATACAGCACGAAAACCTAGCACCAAGATAACTTAAAATACAATATACAACACCAACTAAACACTTTAAATTCTGAGAGAATATAAATAAATATAAAATCAAAAACATAAAAGTAAAGTAAAATAAATACAAAATGCATCAAGAACCGCACGAAATTTACATAAAAAATAACATAATAACAAGAAAAGTCGACCGTAAAATGACCATTTATATAAAAGTAAAAATGAATGAATTAAATGAATAAAAATAAAATATTTTTAGCTGAATAAATTTATTTAAAAATTTTAAAAATAAATTACCAATTTAAATAAAGAAATAAATAAAAATTTAATTTAGATAACACAAATAATTTCAAAGTCGAAATTTGTTTAATCGCAATAAAACTAACACGCAAGGTTAAGGCCAAATTATAGGTATAAATACTGATGTGTTTTCACAAATTTTCAACAACTACTTTGCAGTATTGATTTCAACCAAAATTAAGTTGCACACTTTTTATCTTGTTTTAATGTGTGCTTTTCAACTATTTTCAGGTTATTAATCTATAGTTATGTTTTACAGCAATATTTTTCAGGTCATTAATCTATAGTTATGTTTTGCAGCAATATTTTCAGTTATGCTATTTTGGTTTATATGCATCGATGCACGATTTAAAATTTGTTTATATGAATTTCAAATATACAGTTTATGCGTCGAGACTTTTGCCTAATTCATCTGGTAATTTATTTTTTTCTATTATTTTTTTTTTGGTGGCCCACAGCCCAAACATAACGCAAGATAGAAAAATAAAACATATTATCGTAAATCGTGTAAGTGCGTGTATTATCGCCAATGATTTCGTGCCCGTGAAGGCCCCGGCGTGAGGAACGCAGGAGCTGGAACGTCAATATTATCCGTACATAGGCGAAATTGGAGGGTAAATGAGTAGTCCGTTGGCTGCTCTTTCATCATCCGTTTCCTGTAAAATTGACATAAATTTTTTAACAACAATCGGCTCAAAATATCTAACACCGAGTAGTCCAGTGGGCACTCATTAATTATGAATTGAACATACATAGATCTTAAGGACAAAGAGAGGGAAAGGGTAGCGGGGAAAATAGCGAAATCGTTGCAACAGTTAAAATGAATAGCCATCGGAAAAAGATTATTCCGAACAACCAAAATCATGAAAAATAATGTTTTTAAATAAGAATTAAATAAAGTATGTCAATTGAAACGGAAAATATGGGCGGATCGCTGCTCAAATTTTTCGAAGTAATTAAAAGACTTATTGAAAATAGTAAAGTAAAAGTGGAACGCGTAAAATAAGGACGGAACGCTGCTCAAATTTTCCGAAATGATTAAAATACTTATAGAAAATAGTAAAACAAAAGCGAATTGTCGTTCGATTGTTAGTATAATATTCTTATAAACCTTAAAATAAGGGCGGATCGCTGCTCAAATTTTTCGAAGTAATTAAAATACTTATTGAAAATAGTAAAGTAAAAGTGGAACGCGTAAAATAAGGGCGGAACGCTGCTCAAATTTTCCGAATCGATGAAAAGACTTTATAGAAAACTGCAGAATAAGGATAAAACCGAAAATAAGGGCGGAACGCTGCTAAAATTTTTCGAATCAACAAAAATGCTTTACCGAAAACCGGGGAAATACAGATGGATTACGGCTAAATTTTTATATAAGAAAAATATTTCTTAAAGCTGAGGAATAAGGACGAATCCCTACACAAAATTTTTTTAATAATATTGATAATAATTATAATAATTGTAATAATAATAATAATAATAATAATGATAATAATAATGAGGATAATAATAATAATAATAATAATGATAATAATAATGAGGATAATAATAATAATAATAATGATCATGGTACCTATAATAGTAATGATAAAAATTATGATGTTAATAGTAGTAATATAATAACTGTAATGGTAATTATATAGTATAAAAATAGCAACAATGATAATGCTAGTAATAATAATAGGGAACATTGTAGTTATAATAGGGATAAGAGTAAGAGAGCTAGTGTGTAAATATTTAACATAACAAAGGGTGTACAGGCCAAAGAATAATCATCAACACGGACGACGATAAGAAGGACTATGGGAATGGACATAACAATGAATGATATGAGAATATAGGTTAACCTTTGAAAGAGATAGGAGAATAATGGGACCTAAAAGTCGAAATCGAGCACAGGCCGCTCGTTGAACCCATGGATCGTTAGGTCGATTATAGCATTAGCAATAGCGCTCACTTTTTGTGGACGATCTACCCACTCGAACACAGTTCCAACGTTGCTTAGCAACGGGTACCGAGTGGTAAGCGAAGAATATTTGTATGGGGTTGTCTGGGTAACAACCATATAGTTTCAAAATATCAACACCCAGAAACCCACCAGAAGTAAAGGAAAATTTACCTAAAATTCACAGAACAGAATTTATTTCATTGTTGCTTTCGAAATAAACACAAAAAGAAAAAATGTACCAAAGCCTTTGATTTTGATTCCACAATGCCAAATATTATCAATCATATGAAAAGCCATAAAAAATCTATCTTTGATGAAACATGCAATATCATGTGTTACTGTGGTATTTGGTTTCCTTTTACAGAATTCATTATTTATGTTAAAAACATACATCTCATTGAAATCTATCATAAAGAAACCCCTACAAATTATCTTATCAACCATTCTAACACCCCTCTGGTCTCAAACTACTCCAACATTTTATCAAACTCAAAATATCTTATCTTCTGCAACCACCATTGAACCAAGGCCACTTTCTGATAACTTGTGATTCAAACGAAACATTGATAATGAATTATTATGATGGTTCCAACACTGTATCAATTCATTTATTTTTTCTTTTGCTATTCTTAAAACAATTTGGTTGGACCCATTTATGCATAATCCCTTGTTAAATCATAACTATAAAAGCTTCTTTGCTACTTTTCCTTTTCGAGAATTTGTTGCATGAAATGAGATCATATTCTATTTGGATAAAGGTAGAAAATTTGCAGCCATTATCATCCCCTGTGTGACAACAGCTGCTCAAAATATGCTGAGCTCGCATCAGACATATTTAATATTGTCTTGATTTTTTAAAAAACTATCAAATCCACTCATATTGCAATTCAGAGAATATACTCACTGTTCAAATAATCAATTAAGTCTTTTTTCATAATTCATTTCATTATATGCCTAATCTCGAGTGCTTTGGGAAGCATTGTGATCCGCATCAGCGTCCATTAATTAAATTCTTCATCATTGCCGATAGCGGATTGCCAATCTCGAGGAATAATACGACCTTTTTTGTTATCTCTTGCAGCATCACCAACCAATTCAAGTAAATCAGCAGCTAAGTATTCCGAAACTGCCACCAATTGCTCCAACACATTCAGCAAAATTCCCCTTTCTCAACGTCCTGTGAATTCGACAAACAGGAAAATGAAGATCAGCTCTTGAGGTACGAATTCTGCTTGGGGACTTATTTGTTTTTCCATCTTTATTTTTCGTAGACATCGTAAATGACGTTGATTCTTGCACTGAAATAGTGGATTTGATAGAAAAAGATCGAGAAGTCATATCCAATGCGCTATTGAACACATCATCATTTGACTATAAGATAAGATGCCATAATTTGGTTAAATTATGTTCACAAAACTCCATCAAAATCGACAATTGCATAATTTTAAAATCATTTTGCATTGATGATGTTTTTGTTAATACATTTTCATTTGAAGAGTAAAAATTAGAAATAAGCATGAGCAGAAATTTCAACATAATTTCCGATTCCGTTTCTGTAAGCGATGACATTATTTCGAACGGGAGAAGAATTTTTGAACTATTTAACGCGACACAGAATAATCCACAATATGTGTAAAATAATCCACTTTCAGGGTTTTCACCACATAAATTTGAATTAAACTTTTTTTCTCTATCTTGATAAACAAAGGCAACTTCATCATTTTCATAACAAAATGGACATCCACTTTCTAAATAATGTGCATAAATCATGTGTTCAAGAACTGATTCGGCATTTTTAATCTCAATGGGCTTATTAAAAAATCCACATTTGTCAACTGAAAATTCAAAATGATTGAAATGGGAAATAGAATGAGAAATCATAAATGAATTTGGAATATTCTGGTTACAAATACTGCATTCAGTTGTAACATTTTTAGAAACCAATTTTAATGAATCGCATTTTAAATAATTAAAGCTTAATTCATACTTATATATTTTTTTAAAGCAAGCCAATTTACCAAACTTATTAAAACAACAGATATTAAAGTAAATTAAGGATCACATAAAATCGTTTTTTAAATAAAGCCCACATTTTTAGAAAACATGGCTAAATTATTCTTCTTTATTTAATTTTGGAGAATTTTAATTTTAAGATCCTCTACAATTTATTTTAATTTACTTTAACAAATTTTAATCTATATGGTACATATCCAATATTCCTAATCTCGAGTACTTCATTGAGTATACCAAACAATGTGCTGATGACCACTGACATGAAGGTCATTAAAAGTTAAATCCCATCAAAATTTCCTGAGGATGATGCGTGGAACTACAGAAACTTCATAGTAGATCTAATATTTCAAATGGCCAATGATGCTATACTATGTAACTCCACACTTGATGAGATCGAAATGATTAATGAGAATATCAAACCAAAAAGATACTTTTTTAAAAACAAAAATAAAATTACTGATCTACAACATAAGCATTACAGTGAGCTCTTAATTGTAAAACGACAGAAATTCAAAAAAAAGAATGTGTTAATTATTTTGATAGATCGAACCTTAAAAACATCTCATTCGAAATGCATAAAATCATTGGACTTTTTCATAATGTGCAATGGTGCCAACTGAGTGTCCAAAGACATATTGCGGGGACAATTAGCAATAGTACTACAGCATCATACTTAATCAAAACAGACATATTTAACGATGCTCAATATCTTTTTCTTATGAAAGCTCGGGACAACCTTCATAAACTAAACTTTAATCCTCGTCGTCTTAAAAACAAACTCTCACCTATGTATCAGCAATGTGGACTAGAAAATGAAACCCAAAACCATATCTTTAATCATTGAAATGACAAGATAAATGCCAGGCGTACAAAGCATTACCTTACTGAATTACGATTCGATCTTGACATTGAAAAGAGCCCTAAATACATTAAAACACCGACTACTCTCAAACCAGATATGATTTTAAAATCTAAGAGGAACAAACTTGTTCATCTCTTGAATTTAAAGGTACTATATGATTTGAGAGTTAACATTAATTTGCACGTTTGCAGAATTATATGAAATACAGAAAACTTGCTCAAGACATTGGAAAAGCCTTCAAAGTTAAATGTACTATATCGGCTCTGGTGGTTGGATCGCTTGGCACCTGGTGACAGGGACAATAAACCAATTTTAAAGAAAATTGGTTTAATTAAATCAGAAATAGCTATCTTATTTAGAAGAGCATGTAATGAAGCAATTGTATTCCGCTACCATATGTACAGAGAGCAGATGTTCAACTCATACTAAAATCCAAATATCTCATGAAACTTGTTGTGTAGGTTAACTGCAAAATGCATTGTTATTCGTTTTTGCGAATGAAGTAATAATTACAAGAAAAGATTTGTTAAAATGCTGAGATTACTCGCATATGATGGCCATGGTTGGCCGCTTTGTATAAAAATAAAATTTGGTTGTTTTTATACTTTCACCACATGTACCTAAAATTGAGAAAAATCGAAAGAATAGTTTCGTAACAACCATGTGTCAAGTGAAACCTAAAGTAAAGATATGAGAATAAAGTATATTGAATACGATCTCTGATGAGGGCTACCACTCGGGATTTTGAAAAATCATTTGTAGGAACTATATATAAAAACGTGAATACTTCAATCTTAATTGTAGATATGGATGTCATACGCTACGTGGGAAAGGAGTAATCTAAACTGCGACGGGAAAATGCGGAGTTCTACACACAACTGTTACAGATGAGCTACAAAATACATAAAATGAAATATACCTGGATCGAAAATGTTTGAAATATCTAAATAAATGGTTAAGTTACAAACAATTTTAAAACTAAAACAATTCATTTTCAATCTTATCCGAATAATATCTATGACTGTATTATCCTTTACCTTTTGCTTTTGTTTTGAAAGCATAACATTAGTGGTAACAAACGTTACTGATAAATATATATATATATATAAATATTTTAAAAAATATATTTTAAATTAATTTAAAATTTTAAAATTTTTTCACTTGTATTCTTATTTTTAAAAATTAATGTAATTTAAAATTTTCAATTATTTTAATAATATTAAAAAAACAAACATGATTTAACATACGTAAACTATTTAAAAACATTCAAAACATTCGTAGTCACAGCACTCTGCACATTAATCTTTGGATCCAATGACCTTATCAGCAATGCTTCACATATCACTCGTTCCCAATAACTATTAAAACTTCTCAACAAAATTCTAAAATCAGGCATTCCTATATTACTTTTACAGCCTCTATTGTGTTCACTAATATTGGTCAAACCCTTCAATCGACAATGCTCAAGAACTCGAGTACAGAGATGACGGGAAGTCTCTCCAATGTATGTGGCATTACACCCATTACATGTAAATTGATAAACGAGATCAGAACACAATCCAAACGGATTTTTTGATTTATTAATAAACATATTGCGTACCTTATACGAATTAGAGACGATCTTATACTCTAAATTTCCTATCAGTTTACCCAACTTCCTCTTATAATTTGTAAAGCCTTCAGAGTACGGCAATACTAACACATATTTAGGGTCAATTTTTTTATATCCTTTTTTACCATCACCTCGAGTTCTAGAGCATTGTCGATTGAAGGGTTCGACCAATATTAGTGAACACAATAGAGGTTGTAAAAGTGATATAGGAATGTCTGATTTTAGAATTTTGTTGAGAAGTTTTAATAGTTATTGGGAACGAGTGATATGTGAAGCATTGCTGATAAGGTCATTGGATCCAAAGATTAATGTGCAGAGTGCTGTGACTACGAATGTTTTGAATGTTTTTAAATAGTTTACGTATGTTAAATCATGTTTGTTTTTTTAATATTATTAAAATAATTGAAAATTTTAAATTACATTAATTTTTAAAAATTAGAATATAAGTATAAAAAAATTTTTAAAATTTTAAATTAATTTAAAATATATTTTTAAAAATATTTGTTTATTAAAAAATTAAATTAATAAAAAATAATTTGTTTAAATTAAATGTTAATTCATAATATTTTTAGTTGGTTTTGAGTACCTGAAGATGATAGCTGTGCTATCGAAATATATCGTACGAAAGGTTTTTTATTGGCGTTATCTTTTAATTAAATCGTTGCCAAATTTATTTAATTATTAATTTATTATTATTCAATATTTTAATTATTAAAAAATTTTCATTGAAACTTTTAATAACAGCTTTTCTGTTATTTTATTTGTAGATCAAAGTAAATATAAAATATCCCTGATAGCGGATTCTGTGTTAAAATATTTTACAAATGAAAAAGCAGGCGAAAGAGCTAAATGTTTGAAATGTCCAAATAAATAGTTAAGTTGCAAAGTATCGTCAACTAGTGGCCTAATAAGACATTTGCAGCATGTTCATAAAATTAATCTGTTGAAACGAGATTTATTTGACGATCAAGATGCTGATCCAAGTAACGTAGGAAAACTTACAACAGTTTCTAAGAACCGACTTCACCGAATATCATTGTTTACTAGAAAGCAATAAATGGCAGAAATAGTTGCTCGACTTGCGACTGTTGATGGATTTTCAATCCATGAAATTTGCAAAAGCGAATTTATTCGCCAATTACTTAATGATCGGCAATATATTTTACCAAAAGGTAAAACTAAAGTAATGAAATTAATTGATGACTTTTAAATGTCTTCAAAAAGTGAGGTGGTAGCAAAATTTCAATCGCATAAAGATCTTTGTGGTAAATTCAGTCTTACATTAAATGAATGGATGAGTTTACGAAAACCCTTCAAAATGGCGAAAAATTGACTATTGGTCGCACACACGCACAATATACAGTGGCTATTTTCATATTTTACAATTCATGCTATTTTACAATTTTCAACTATTTTTATAATTTTTACGATCTTCTTGAAGTAAGGACTTGTGTTCATTTTTCATTTGTAATTTTATATGTTAATACAATTTTATAGTCATTAATTTTAATTTCTTATGATTTAATTTATTCTGGATGGTCGTTGTATTTTTGATGCCACTGACGAGTCCCCCTTTAAACTTTATACACTTACGTATGGAAATAGCATTTTACGAGGACAGACTGGTGATCCGGCTAACCAGTTATCTTTCGTTAGTTGAGGCTAATGGTCGGGCTACTCCTAATACTTAGGTTGTCCGCGACGAGTTCTGGCCGAAAGAGGCAGGACTTTACCCGCAGGTCGTTGATGTAAAACCCATGGCGGTTGATGAAAATGTCGGTCGTTATGGGCAGAGAAAAATCATCGGGAAGAGCGACATGACGAAGGGAACTAGGAAAATTCTCTACAGATCATTTAGGATGAATTTTTCAAAAAATTTCCTCAAGACGTACATTGACACTGGGAAGCTAGAGATAGGGTAGCTATCACGACCACAAACAGAACTCATTGATTAGCTAGAGAAACTTTTGCATAAATGAGACGTATAAGGTAAATAGACATGTGTGGTTAGTGGTATTTGACCTTGACTCCTTACATACAATGCTTTCCTGACTGCCACTAGTTACCCGTTGCTAGGCAACTTTGGTACTGTAAGCAATGACCGTTAAAGGTGAGCTTTATTGCTAAAACTGTTAAGACTCGGTCTACATCTGGTTCAGCGAGCTACCGATAGAAGGTATGTGCTCCTCTTGCTCTTTTAGGTCACTTACCTTCTTTATATCTTTCATCTTCCAACTTGTAGTTTATTTCTCAAACAAAATTTATTGTCGATAACACGATAACAGAATCAAACAATAACCAAATTAAACATAAGCATTTATTATGATATCTAAGAACAATTTTTATTAACATACGAAATCAAATGTAATCCACATAACATTTACCAAAGTTATTCACAGTTACAATTAATTGGTTCTTTGTTGGAGCTTTTAACGCTCTCTCTCGGCTTGTCCAGGCCTTGGGTGAGTTTTCGGCTTCCTGGTCGGTCTCCTAGGACAGTTTTGCTCCTGGTAAGCTACTTGCACTGGTGCGAATACCAAGGGGTAAGTGACAGCACTCATCTCTTGGTTCGCCGCATCGGCCACTTCTAGTCCTCGGATTTGGACCCTTTGGGCCTGATTCAAAGCTTTTTCTTCTTGACATCCTATTTGAGCTGCTATGAGCTTTTGATAGATGCGTTTCACCCGAGAAGGCTCAATCCATGTGGCCTTAGTTCTTTGCAGTTCCAGGCTGAGCTGCAAACATTGCTGGTGAAGATTAGTATTTTCATTTCGAAGTTTTTTCAGCTCTTGACCAATTTCTTCGATTGCGTCCATGGCTTAATTATAATTAATATTAAGGTATTGTATGTTTTTCAAAAATTCGTCATGCAATGATCAACAAAAGTTATATATACACTTAGCAAACTCAAGTAATTCTCAATAAATAAAATTGTTATTCTCATTAATTAATAATAGTGGATATTAATTCTATTAATTATTTTCTTGTTATAATTAATTGATCTGAGGTTTTTCATTTTATACAATTAACAACGTAAAATATGCATTACCATCGGGAACATTTGAGGAACGAGGAAACCGATAGCACCCGAGAGGATACCAGTGGGATGACCAGAGAAGAGCAAGCTGCATCGCGAGAAGGTAAGTCCGTCTTCTGATAATGCCTTTTTACTATTAATGAGAGGGTCGGCCTTCGGATGATGCAGTTTCCAGTATGTGGGGTTTATGGTTTTTACAACTTTGACCCCAGGTGTAAATATTTTCTTTCCCCCAATGGTCTGTTGTATTTCCCTTGTTAGTTGCAGAATCTGTTCGTGTAACTCCTTGTTTAGCTTGTGCGCGTTATCCAATTCGCGCTGCAGGATTTGGCTGGACTTCATGTCTATAAAAAACACAATTATTAGACCGCACAAGTCTACATTTTTATTATTCGACACAATATTAAAGCCGTAGAATTTTATAGATATTTCTATTTACATGATTTTATCGGCAATAGAAAAGTTCAACTAAAACTAAGCTAATTTATTTTGATCATTAATTACAATTTGGTCCATAATGGCGTTTATAGTTGTCTCGAATTGGATTCATTCGAGCATACGGATGCTCGCGGTGTATGTCATTTCGTTCTTTTTCAGCCCTCATATTTTGGGGAAGGATCCTCCTTGGGACCACTACATCGACGGCCTTGGAATTCGTGTTCAACCTGCGATCGTCGAGGTTGAACAACGTATTATACGGCGGAGCGTATCCGTTCGTGCTGAGAATTCTTCTCGCCGTATGTCGTCGTTGACGTTGGCTAAGTAAAGTCTGGCGTTTTCCACCTGGGCGACGGTCTGCCGCTGATGTTTCTCGAGACGGGCGAGGAAGAACTCAGCATGACCCCGGATTTCTCACGCCGGGTTGCGACCCGGTTTCCGTTTTATGGCAACAAACGGGAACTCGATCTCCTCAGACGGCCGTTGTTGTCCGGATCTTGAATCCTTAACCTGGGACCCGGTGAATCCCGCGTCCCACAGGGCCTGGCGACATCGATTTGCAGCGTGTGCTGGGAAGCGCACCGTGATCCAGGATGCATCGATACACGAATCGTCTTAACAGAAAACAAATTTCAATACGATTTCCTTTCATAATTATTAGACGCGATCATAAAAGTAGTATCCGACAACTTATTGGTTGATTACCGTAGGTTAATCTGTCTAATTTCTTTTTACGGACACTCGTTCCTTAGGGTAATGAGTATTATTATCGTTGCGGATCAGGAGCGACAATCTCCTAAGGCGAGCTATTATCAAGAGATACTAATAGGGGTAGCTCTGTAACGGGCTTCTCTTTAACGAACCTAGGTTCATCGGGGTGTTCGGCGAAAATATGGCACTAGGGCGATTTCGTCTTACCCGGCCCAGCTGCGATGGAGATGGAATCCGAGATTCAATAATTCGTTTAATAATGACATGACCTAACTTATTATTTCCCCCAAAATTTAGATTACTTATTTTCCTATATCTCATAGTACCTTAACAAAATTTACAGGTTATTTTAAATTATTATGATTGGCAATTTTCCCAAGCCGATGACGCTAATGATCTTCCTTGTCCGTTTTCTTTACTTCATATGCTTTCACTGATAATTTTATTTGAACTATTGTTGGGCCAGAACACAAACGGCCTTGAGAATTGTTTAAATGAATCGGTAATACACACGAAAATACAACATGGAGATTCAAAATTAGACCCATAAAACATCAACTAATCATGGTAAAATACGAGAAAGAAAACAATTGAATATAAAATCAAGAAACATAAAAATAAAGTAAAATAATAACAAAGTGCAACAAGATCCGCACGAAATAAAAATAAACATAACACGAAAACCTAACAATTTGACCGAAATTTGACAATTTACCAAAAAATGCGAAAATCCATGAAAATGAAATAAAAATAAAATAATTTGAATTGGAAACAATTCAATTAAAAAATTCAAAAGAAAAATTGTCAAATTAAATTACAAAAAAATAAAATTAGGAATAGAATATACTAGAAAATCACAAGATCAAATTTTGTTTTACTAAATCAAAATTAACACGCAAGGTTAGGATGGTACAATAGGTATATAGACCAATTCATTTTTACATAATTTCAATCGGTTTTTAACCTTTAAGCAGTTTTAACCATTTTAATCAGTCTTAATCAGTTTAACTCAGTGGAAGCCAGAAACTTTAGAATGTGGGTGAGAGGATGTTCGAAAACTCTCTCCACGTCGCGTCTTCGCAACCTCGAATAAGCTCTGCTTGGGCATCGGCGTGGGGAGAGGGTTATGATGTACTATGAACGAAAATTATGATATGCAATTAACGAAAACTATGATGTATTGTGACAAAAATATATATTTAACTAAACATAGATTTTCTTTTGTCTAAATTTTTCCGGCCCACAGCCGAAACAGCATTACAAGTAATTAAAATTATACATATAATCGAATTGTGTAAGTGCGTGTATAATCGCCAATAATTCGTGCCCAAGAAGGCTCCGGCGTGAGAACGCAGGGGCTGAAACGTCAATATTATTCTGTATAGGGGAAAAGGGCGAAGGGGAAATAGTCTCTTGGTAGTTTCGTCGTCACTCATTTCCCATAAACTCGACCTAAAATATTTTCATACACGGCTAAAAATTCAAATACCGAGTAGTCCAGTGGGCACTCATTAATTATAATATAAATATAGACGCGCCTAAGGTCAATTAAAGGGGATGGTGACGGAAAACTAAAGATGCGAAATTATTGCTGACTTTCTAAAATATCTATAAAATAAACTCTAATAGTACGTCATAACGAAATCAACCGCAGAATAAATATAAACTATGTAGGACCCTAATATCACGTTCTAAATGAACCAAATCGAATCAAAAATATAGAAAAGCACGAGCTACTATGAAACGCCGCGTAATAAAGTTATCATCAATAATAAATATTAGATAAATAAAATCAAACCAAAACGAGCTACAATGAGATCCCGCGTAATGAAATTATAATCAGTAATAAATATTGGATAAATAGCCACGGATCACAGTAAATGAATTTAAAGAAAAAATGTGCAAAGGAATATAGCAGTAAGGTTTTTTGTGGGAGGAGGGGAAAGCAATTCCTCAACATAATAATGAGTAATTAGGCACAAAAAATACTCACAATCACATGGAGAATTAATTAATTCGCAATCGTCACAAATCGGTATTAAATTTGAAAATAAATTCGAACTATAAGTTACGGCACTTCAAATAAAATAGCAGGATCCACTCGAGGCCTGATCGCTTTATGAATTCGGCTATCCATATAATATAAACTTACAATTACCTCTACAGGATTAACATCAATAAAATGTCCTTTAACATATGTCATCTGATGAGCGGAACATCATTTAGAGGTGGGTTTATTATAAGATACACAACATTAACGAAGGAAACAAGTTTCGGAATTATTTATTCACAGAAAATTGATAAATTCTTTCCGTGTATTAAAAGGAAATTAGAAATGTGATCTCAAAAAATTTTTCATATTCATCCACTCTTCCGTGGTTACGGTCATCTAAATATTGCGAACACGCTAACCAATCCTCGTTCATACCTTGCGAGACATAGTCTTAAGCCCTACGGAAAATTGATCACCGTCGTCGTCTCTAACTGACTGAAGAGAAATTGATCTTTTAAGTAATTATCGGGCATACTCGAATACTAATTTCAACAAACCTCGCAAAAATCGCAGGTATAGTTCCTCTTGATACAGAAATTGAGCCAACCGAAAAGAGAATTTGCCATCGACGTCAAAATCCCCTAAGATAAAAAGGAAAAATGACCCACAAAATCCGTTAACAACTTACCGCAGAGCGCAGTTAATAAGTTTCGAGATTATCCGGATAATATTCGAGTCATCCGATTAACTATATCGCCGATAATTAATTTCCTCACCCGAAATAGAGATGAATAAAGTGAGATCGTATCCAGTCTAGTCGCCACTCTCATAAAGCAATTTCTAGTAAACCAGAGCGCAAATGAAATAAGATTAAAACTAAAACTTACTAAGGAAAGCAGAGCTAATAGACCACCAGAAAATGTATCCACTGTGAACGCCCAAAATAATTCTTAATAAATGAATTTAGACAACTAGAATAGCAAGATAATAGTGGGAAAGCAAATTAGAGCGGGCCACGACCTTTTCTATTAATGCCAATCAATAAAAATTTAATATACAGATATCGCAAACACTTACTGGTAATGGAAACACACCAACGCCTAGAGAAAATGACGAGTAGATCAAACGAATCGACCTCGGATACACACACCAACTCGCGGTCGAGGAAGTGTGCGTGGGTCACAAAATTTTTCTCACCACTGGACACACCTGCTAGTTATAAAAGTTAGATCGAGCGAAAATTATTCATTAAAAAAAAACTCACTGTGATGTCTAAAAAATACGCACCAGCTTCGAGAGAACAGCAAGGATATAAAGAGCCTAACACGGCAAGCGCTGGCAAACCACCATATTCGAGTAATTATTAAAATTTTCTTCATCATAATATTAACTCATTGCGAGCAGCAGCACAGACGTGACCCAACTAACGGACCATCACCAGTGAAGACCCACTAACAAGAATAAGCAAGGAATTATGATAGCCTCTCATTAACAGTATAAATATAATTATTGAGTTGATCAATTCGTGTTATTTAAAAAATCTTGGAGTATCCTACAAGGAATTTAATAGGGAATGCGATACAGATTGATTTACCGAGCAAGTGCCGAATGACGTGCAATAGTTTTAATTAATCCCTGTGAATGTTGAAACCCCGAACTACTATTGCAAGTCGTTGGTGGAGGCCAGGAGTCGATTGACGCAGACCCACGGTGATATCGAATACGCTTTTTGAGATTGAGATTTACCTTCCGATTCGCAACTGTAATGAAAAATAAAGTAAATTACTATCGTGCTTGAACTAGACTTATTAAATTGTTATCATGATTAACTTAAATATTCGCTAGATTGTTATTATTATGATTAAATCAGACCTTTGTTAAAGTAATATTATGATTAAATGAGACTTATTAGAATTATTATTGCGATAAAGGTAGACCTTTATTAAAATTATTATTATGATTGAATTAAGCCTTCATTAAACTGCTATTGTGATTAAATTAAATGTTTATTGTATTAGGTTTAACTTAGGTATTTAATAAACTACTATTGGAATTAAACCTGACATCTATTAGATGAGGGTGAAGCAGATTATTATCATAAGTAAATTAGAGATTTATCGAACTCAGAATGAAAGTGGAGTAAATTACCATCAAAGCCAAACCATATTTCAATCAAATTACCGTCTAGTATGGAGAGCCATAATAACTAAATCAAACCTTGGTTAAGGATTTCCAATATTACGGGTTAAAGTGATATTTATAAATGCATCCTATGTCGGTGAGCGTTTTTCACCACGGCCGATAATATATGAATACGTACGCTAATAGACATAAGAGGGACAGATCGTATTCAAACTAGAAGGAACAAGTGATAAGATCTTATAACCATAAGCTAATAGTAATTATAAGGGTAAAATTAGTCAATTTGGTCCTTTAATGAGTATTAGTACGAAATATTTAAATAATAATTACTTAGCATAGACTTTTGGGAGTCATGGAAGAGAGGCCTTGATTATTAAAACAAAATTATCAAACTAAATGAGTATAATTAGAAATATTTATAAAGATAAAAAGAAAAAATGAGAAATTAAATACTATCACCTAGAGTGAATTTTTGATAGAGCATGATTTATTCAGTTCATTAAATAAAAGGGTGATCAATAATAATTCGTTAACCCAAGATGAAACAAGATCGATTGAGGAGTTAACCTTGGTGAGGGCTTCATGGAATGACACCGTATGCGCACTCCGGGCCACTACCAACGAACTGCGAAACTTTTGGAAAACCATTACTTGAATAGGACCCATAGTCAAGAGTTTTCGACCTATGATGTAGAAGTACCGCAACCAAATGAGTAACGTCGACATACCCAGGCCCGAAACTAGACAACCAAAATGAATAAAATGCCAGACATCAATTAGTGACTAATATATTTATCATTTTCTAGGAGACTCGTGGATTGACGCATCCCGAGTAATAGCCCGATTCCCCGCTCACTCGGTTGCCAGATGTAGGCAGGCGATGTTGGACGCGGGATTTTCTATCTCCCCGGTGCATGAAACCCGATCCGGCACGCAAAGAGATTCTGACGAGATAGATCTTCCGTATGTGACAATCAAGAGAGAGCCAGGACGCAACCCGGCTAGGGAGATAAGAGGTCAGGCCGAATACTTACTAGTGCGCCTCGAGACACATCAAGCAGAGACCAACCGACAAGTAGAACAAGCCAAGCAATATCTACAGAGGGTCAGTGCGGACATCGCGGCGGGCAGGATACCCAGCATTGACGAGTATGCCCCGCGATATGTTTCATTTGAGCTGGATAATCCCAAGCTCCAGGAACGTATGGCGGATATGGACGTAGTAATCCCACGACGCATCCTGCCGAGGGAGATGCGAGAGGAATGGAGATCAGTTGAAACTCAACGCGAGCATCCATACGCCAAGAATCGATATGGTACGAAGAGGAAGTAGAGGCATTATGAATTGTTATTAACGCATGAACTAAATAAATTTTGTTACCTTCATGTTTTGATATTTTGCTATTAAACTATTGAAATATTCTTGTATTCTCCGCATCGCGTTAGTTTTGTTATTAGCCTCCCATTAGTTTTATCAGTTAATCAGAGGCTAAGTCATAAATACCCGACGACGACCTATTGATAAACAACGAAATGACAAATTCCCGACAACTATAGAAATCATTCTGATTAAAATTTATTGGTTTTAGAAATGAAATTGCATCAATTACCCATCTTGCAACGGGAGCTGGACAATGACCATGCTGCCAACCGGGATCTGCAGCGACAGCTTCTGCAGATCACTCGGGAGATCCAGTAGATCAAAGGAACTTGGATTGAACCGAAGACGGTGAGAACCATTTATCAAAAGATGGAGGCGGCGCAAAAGGGATGGGCCGGAGAACGGCAACTTACTCAAAATCTGAGAACACAAATCAAGACAGCACTGTCGGCGAGCCAAGAAGGGGCTGCAGTGACTTATCCCTTAGTGTTCGCTCCGGTGCGTTATTAAACTAATACTTGGTATTAATATGACAATTTTGTTTAAATTCATGATCGTTAAGTTATTAGTTACTACGTGAGGTTAAAATAATGATTTTTATTAAATTTTCCTAATGTTAAGTTATTAATTATGGTGGGTTACTAGGTATTGTGGTTTGTTTGAATCTTCCTATAGTTGCCCCGGTAACGCCATATAAACATTTCTAGCTACCACTCGGCACCCGTTGCTACGCAACGTTGGAAATGTGTTCGAGTGGGTGGATTGTCCGCAAAAAGTGAACGCTATTACTAATGCTGTAATTGCTCGGACAATCCCTGGGTTCAACGAGCTGTCGATGGAACAAACAAATTCAACATCAAGTTATCAATTTATATTATAATAAATAAACAATTAACATCTATAAATTACGCGATTAATAAGTTGTTAACATCTACTAATTTAGTCAAATTAAGTACATAATTACATAATCAAAACCCATTGGCATCTAAGATATGCCCCAATAGGCGAGCACGATTTAGCCTAAACTGCCGCTCCCTCTCTCTTTTGTTTGGCCGGTTCATCTTGAGATTCCTTTTCGGCAACTCTTCTGATGCATGTGAGGGGCCTGTTTTCTATGCCAGCGTCTTTTCCGGTGGCATTCCTCAACACTATTGCTTGTTGTTCTTCAGACTGGTGGACACCACTCTGCAGGAGACCTGTCCGGATGTTATCCCTCAACCTCCATTCTGCTACCTGTTTTTCTAGCTCCTGGGCCTTCTGTTCGGCCGACCGCAGGGCTTCGTCTTTCTGAGTTAACTGAGTCTTAAAAGTGTCAATTTCTACCCTCAACTTGGTTACCGCTTCGGGGCGAAGCCATGTCTGCTCCATGTAGCGGCACTTCCGCACCATGGCCTCTGCCCTCTGAGTTTGTGCTATTGCGGTTTGATGGTAACCGGCTGTCTCTTCGGAATTGTTCTAATGTCTTTCTATGTGGATCCACTAAACAAAATTAATTTTTAACTTCATTTTTATTATTCTCTATTTCATGCATAATAAGTATTAATGTAGTAATATATGATAATCATTTTTAATACAACAAACAATTATGTCATCTGGATGGGGGAAGGATGGGTATGTCTTTTTCTACTTATGTCTTAACGGAATCTACTGGTTTTTTATGATCAATTAATTATAACAGGCATTAGCAACGATAACGTTGACAATACCTGTGATAATCAAGGGTAGTTATGTAATTCATTATATTGGTGTGTTACTGGGCCTGACATTTGTTTTATCTTTGTTGTTACCCCGGTAACGCCATATAAATATTACTCTGACTACCACTCGACACCCGTTGCTAGGCAACGTTGGAAATGTGCTCGAGCGGGTGGATTGTTCGCAAAAAGTGAGTACTATTGCTAATACTGTAATTGCTCGGACAACCCTCGAGTCCAACGAGCCGTCGTTAGAAGACACATGCTCGATTTTTTATAATTGGTCCCTTCATGTCATGTATTTATCATTGGAGTTTAATAAATAACAGGAATTCTATTATGATTTCTCGACTATCTTATACATGAGTTAATACAATCAGACAACAAAACATGTATTATTCACGAGTTACAACGCTTTCGAATTTTGTTTGGGTTGAGTTAACAATCGAACGGCACGGCGCCTGGCTCTTTCCTTGCGTCCTGGGCGAGAGTTGATATTCACTGTTGTTGCTTGGTTCGAGACCGAGGTTGGAGTAGCTGCCAACTCCCGATAAGCTAACTGAGCTGGTGCGAACACGAGCGGGTAAGTAACGGCCGCTCCTTCCTGACTGGCCGACAGAGCAACCTCCAGTCCTCGTATCTGCGTTCGCAGACTTTGATTTATCTGCTTTTCCTCTGCCCATCCCTTTTGAGCAGCTATGAGTCTCTGATATAGGGGTTTTATTTTAGCTGGATCTACCCAAGTGGCTCGGGTTTGGTGTACTTCTCGAGTCAGCTGGATGATCTGATCATACAGAGTCTTATTATTTTGTCGTGCCAATGCCAGTTCCGTTCGTAAGATTTGTAGAGAGTCCATTTCTGGAATTAATAACATCAAAAAGGTAACTATCGCCATGGCACTAATAAATATATCGGAATTAAACAAAACTTCCTCGACAAATTATTATAGCGTCGAATAAAACGAAATTAATTTCTAACCGAACTAATTATTTATTTTAATAACAAAGAAAATATAAACTAAGGTTAATTCAGGATGTTAGTATCAAGTGTCAGTGAATCCCCTCCAAACATTGACGGGCTCGGACCACCTGTCGTTGATGGTTGAGAAGATCATCGAGTAGGCGACGAGCGTGTTCATAGATTTCTGCAGCTGGATTCCACTCCTCCAGGAGCTGTTCCGGTGCTTCAGAATTTCGGTTAGGATCCTCCGATTGACCACTGATCTGTTGGGATTCGAGTGGGGATAGACTCGAGACATCTGGATTGTCGAAATAGCTTCCACGCTTCTCTCCATCGGTCGGCCAGTTGCATAGATATAAGATCCGAATCTGAACTTCCTTAATGAGGTCATAATTAACACAAATTCCTTTCGAAAATTCAACAATTAAATACTAATAGCGGGAAAAACAACTAAAAGTGTCGATATGCGTGCGGATCTCTCGGGATTATCCTGCCTTGACATATCTAGTTGTGGGAGTATCAAAATCAATGGATGCGGGGTCCTGAATATGGCATTTGGATTTTCAAGTTTATACAAATTACTAAACCTCAAAAAAAATGCAAAAGAAAAAATATTCTTCATTTAACGTCTGTTTGTGATGGTTATCCCATTTATGCTGACCAGTTTTAGGTTAGCCACCGATAACTTCCGTTAGTAACATTTTCATCTTCAAACTCCCTCCTTTTGTAATGTATAATACAAACTCGCCAGAGTATGACAAAATCGAATCCCAGATTCACGATCATTTTATTATGTTGACCGAAGAATGTCTAATAGAAAAACATCACCATTCCTACGCTATATCGATGATCTAGAGAAAACAAGTCAACTTATGATGAAATTTAACATGCGTTTCTAACGTATTTATTTATACTATCCAAATAAAATGAAAATTGTTTTGATTTACCCTAAATAAAGATTCCATATATTTGGTGATTTCCAATCTATAAATGGTGAAAGCTAAAATCTAAAAATTATGCTACATGATTACAACATGATGGATGTAAAACCTAATAATCTAAACATGAAGAATTATTATCTTAGAATTCAAGTATAAAATTTAATAATAAATAAAAATTCGACGGTAAGTCTTAGTACCAAACCGTTTATAAAACACTGCGATATCGTTATGATAAAAGAAAAATATTTAATTTTACAAACTCCTCATTTAGTACTGAAAAATCATACTTATGTATTAAAAAATGAAAAGAAAAAATTCATTACCAATGAGCTGTGGGTCAGAATCGGCTATCGATCTGTCGCCAGGTGGGCTGGTAGAAGCATTCCTTTTTCGAAAAATTCGTTGTCGATGCATTTTCTAATGTAATACTAATCCAATGATACCGGGTGAGAGTTTATATTCTAATGATTGTGGGTGTTTGTACTTTGTGTAGCACTTTAATATAACTGCATTTATTTAAGTAAGTATGTGATATTCGCCATTCAGCGGGAATGTTAACATCATTTGATTGGATTCGAAATTTTTCGATTTTTGCATTTGCATAGTTGGAAGTGCAAGTAAACAAATCAATAGTGATGTCTCAGATTTTGTGAACCGGACTGGTGTGTCAACGTCCAACTTCAATTGGCACTACCACATCCGGATTGTAGAGTGATCGGTGATTTTGGATTAATAATTACTTAATTTGGTCGTGTTTCTCTGTGGGCTTAATAAGGTAACAATTTATAGTTTATTATTCGTGACGTTTCCGGTTTATGTTGATTAGCATTATAGTCCATTCATTTTTTTGGTCTAATCTTACTGGATCGGGGTTGGAGTTTTCAGGAAAAATATGGTGGTTATGGTTGAAACAAGGAACATAAGTTGGCTAGGCAAGGACACTGACCATCTTGGCGGTTTCTCTATTAACGAGTTAGTTATTTTTCTGGGAGATTGGCTTCGTTTTATTAATGCAATTTTCTTCAGGGAAAAATGCTTATCAATTGACAGTATCAGGAATTTTAACGTTGGGTAATTTTGATTTATTCCAATTAAATTTAATCATAATTAAGAATAATTATGGGCAGATTGGAAAACTCATTCTCTTCGGACAGCGAGATGTTACTCAGTTGGGTGTCGCCATTCGAATCCCATATCTTTGGATTTAGAACTTTAACTTGTTATTGAAATTACCTTCTATGATCTTATATTTTATTTTGAATTTATGATTTTTATTTTTTCGATATTCGATGAAGTTGTGGATTATATTGAGGTTGGTCTTTGTCAACGTGATTTTGAAGCTTCTGGGTAATTTTGGATTTTTCTCTCGCCTTTTTGTAAATTCTCATTGATAACCTAACAAAATTCGACCTTGATATTTTCTAGTGTATTCTAATCTTTATTTTTATTATTTTCTAATTTATTTTGATAATTTTTTATTAAGAATTTTAATTGAATTATTTCTAATTCAAATTTTTTGATTTAAATTTCATTTTCATGAAATTTTATTGATTTATCAATTTTCGGTCGAATTTGTTGGGTTTTCATGTTATATTTGTATTTGTATTTGTATTTGCATTTTGTTATTATTTTAATTTATTTTTATGTTATTTATTTTATATGTAATTATCTTTTTTCTCATATTTGATAGGGTTTAATTGATGTTTTAATAGGTTTATTTTAAATTTGCATGTTATGTTTGCATGTGTGTTACCGATCCATTTAAACATTTTCCAAGCCCGTTTGTGTTCTGGCCCAACAATATTATCAACGTTGCAATAACATTATGAAATTTATATTTTTCTATTTAAAAAAAAATTAATTTACCAAATTTAAATTTCTTGGCTTCAAATGTAAAAATTTCTAATTTAAATTACCCTAAAATGATTTACAAAAATTTATATTGTAAAATGGTATTAAAATTTATTTCTCCAACAATTTAAATTTTATTATTTTGTATGGACACATTAAAGTAATTCATCTTTTGCTTTTCACTCGTTGCCATAGCAACGAGTCAACAATCGGCAAATTCCAAAGGTTGTAAGTTTTGCATCCTTTTTAATTATTATTTTAGGTACTTCTAAGTCTCCCGAAGGATTGGCTCCGGAAAGAAGGCTTCACAAGATCTGAGGACTTCCTACTAAGGTTCTTTATTGATTTGATTCAATTGTCTTTAAGGCTCTCTTGTAGGATTCATAGGAACAATCCCACCAACAACATTCCGAAAAATTGGAAAATTTAATCCTTCCTTTTTGGACTTTACTTTCTTTTCGTTTTTCGAAATAAATGATGGTAAAGATTTCGTTTCCTTTTCTCTTTTATTTTATTTTAAGTTTAATATTTCAACTTGTTAATAAGTATATCAATTTAAGATTAATAATATCAGTAATGCTAATATCAATAATAATAGTTTTGTAATAATAATAATAATAGCAAGAATAGGGTACTATTAATATTAGTATCGACAATAATAATAATAATGATAATATTTTGTTAACCATAATAATAATAGTAGTATAAATGATAACAACAACGATAATAATAATAATAATATTTCAGTAATAATGATAACAGTAGTATAGATAATATTATTAATAATGATAATAATATTTTAATAATAATAATGATTATAGTAATATGATTCTTAACAACAAGGATAATGATGTTAATATGAAATAATAATAATAATACCATAACAGTAATATTTTAATAATAGTGGCAATTAATAACACTATATAGTTTGAGGAATAGTATAACGTATTAATAATATTAATAATAATAATAATAATAATGATAATATATTAGGGACAATGAACGTAATATTAATAATAAAAGGAAATTTTGTTAATGATGGTGTTGGTGGTGCCAATAAGAAAATGTTAACCTATAAAATTGTTAACCTATAGTTGGGGTATTAGTGGGGTATTAGGAATAATAGTACTATATAGTTGGTTATATTATTAGTAATGATATTTAATAATTATAATAGTAATAAAAATAATAATAGTAGTATAGGTGGTAATAACACTAATAATAATAGCAATAACAATAATACTTTAATAGTAATGATACTTAACAATACTAGAAGCACACTGAGTAAGTTATTGAATTTTATAATACTACATAGTTTTTAATAATATTAATAATAATAATAATAATAATAATAATAGTAATAATATTAATAATAATAATAATATCAATCTGTATTTAATAATGATTTTAATAATAAAAATGGTAATGAAATAATAACACTAATAATATTATAATTAGTTGATAACTTTAATAATAAAACGGGTGGGTTTAAATATATAACCGAAATAATAAAATCAGGTAACCGACAGTAATAACAATGATAAAAAAAAATTTTTTTTTATTAATAATAACAGTGGGGTCATAAAATAATATTATGGACAGTGATAATAATTATTAAAATTAAATGAAATAATTAATAAAATTTTTAATAATAATAATAATAAATATGAGAGATACGTTAATAGTTGTTTTGTAGATTATGAAACGTGGATTAGATTTTATGAAATGGACGGCGTTCAATGTCTAGGTAACGAGTAACGTACAGTCTTTTGGGTAACATTCAAAATCGACTTTAACACGTATATTTGATACGTAAATGCGATCGATGGCCGATTTAACTTCCTAATGTGATTAGTCGCGAATTTTAATGAGTTATATAATATTTTTATACTGGAATAACATTTGTTGATCACCCCAAAAATATTCCTTCTGATTCTTATATATGCTAGTCGGTGTATTTTTCATTTGTTGTGTTATAAACTTTATATTTAACCTTTCCCAGGACCTCAACACTACTCCTTCGAGAGTCGGGCGATAGGATTTAGGAAGAGGAGAATACTGGGCAGGCCTGGTTACTACGGGCACAGCGGCTTCCCCCACTAACGACCGGTTCGATCCGGGCTATCGAAAATAAAACACTTTCATTTTATTAACTTGAATGCATGTGGTCTATCATTTGTACGTCGTAATTCAATTATTGTCGACAAAATTTAATTAGTATACTTCAAGAACAAATCCTTTCATGATGGAGGTTAAACAATACGGAGTCGAATTTCTCGATCACAAAAGAACGTTTCTTTAAAGCTTTTCATAAAAAAAATCAATAAAAAAAAACATTAATAACCATGTCATATTAATCATAAAATCAAATACAAAATAAATACAAAATAAAATGATTTTCGAAAGATTTACAAAAATTACTAAATGACAAAGATTGTCTGGTAAAAATGAAAAGAATAGCATTGAATTTTGCTTAACCAGCACCGCCTTTTATATCATGATTGTTTGTGTGTGTGTTTTGATGTAGTAAAACAAGGAATTTCTCGAATATTCCAAAATTAATAAAATTTTTATTCTTTTTGATTTAAATTTAAATTTTTACCTTTTTATGACTCAAAATTTTTATTTATTTTATTTTTCCTTAAATTTCCGTTTTTACATAATTTTAAATTTTCTGCTCAAAACCACACAGGCGTTATCGTGCTGGCTAAACAAAAATAAAAGAAAAATGGTTTTATCAGTTTTTGCCCAACAATATTAACAAATTAATTATTTAAAGATTGCAAATTATTACTGTTTGAAAAGGAAGGAAAATTTACCTGCGATACCTAAATTAAATTCCAGAAGCTCGGCGGGAATGGATGGTTGGCTCGCCGGCACCCTTTCGTGGACATAAAATTGATACGACATTGGTAGAACTTTTTAGAAAATGGCATTTCAATATCTACACTCATTTATAAAGAAAAACGTGCATGGTAGAATTACACTTCGTCATATTCCCTGCCCCTCAGGTGTGTGACAATATCCAATCGGTATTAAAATCGTTATTGTTAGGCATCTATTTGATATTTGGTAAGAGAAGATGGAATTCCAGTTATTGGTATTATTCATAAATTTACATGGTGATCGTGGGTGTCTCGCACACTGCCTAGTGGTGTGTCGGAAGGTGGGTGCTTGTCAAAGATCGACATTTGGATGGATTTGTCAATTATGATCTTGTTCTAATCTGACGATTTTTATTTAAAAACAATCGGTTTAGACACGACATCCGCTTGGACTTTACGATTCGATCTACATCCATCATGCCGTGATATTAAATACTGATATATATTAGATGTATCTTTATTTTCTGAATGATGGTCGAGTTTGGGAAAGAGAATCAGTAAGTTTTTGGAGATTAACATCGGAAAACTCGCATATGTCATTGTCAATCTTGCAGTTTCACTGCGAGTGTTCCCATGTTATTTCCAATATTCAACATTGTCTTTATTTTAATAATATTTAAATAATTTGTTTCTAAATGTTTCCGTGATGTCGCGATTCGTGAATGATCATAGGTATCCTCTCATCTGCAAGTATTGGATTTTATTTTATTGGTTTATACTTCTACCTAATGGATCCTTATGGGGTTACGATTTTTCTTCGTTCAATTATTTATTTATCGTTCACTCCATGTGATTACGAGCTACAGTAATGTTAAATAGTTTTATATAATAACTAGTTAATTATTCAATTCTTGGAAATATTAGAGATTTTGGCCACTGGCAAATCGCAGGTTTGTCGAGATTAGAAAATCTCTTACAGTCTATGAATCTAACAAATATTTTCGGTCACAAATTAAATGATTTGACAGTGGAACGGGTATCAAGATGTAGAGCCGGTGCCGTAGTGTTACCAGTTAATGTTGAAGTGGTTCAAAGGAGACAGAAAACAGGTGGATTGTTATATCAGTCAGTTAGCTTCTCAGGGGGAATTGGATGTTCTCCTTTTATTTGGTTTACCATAAACTTTCCTCTACTTTATCAGTGTTTTGTATTTTACATTTAATTATTTAGGTTAATTTACTTTTATGTGGGAGTCACTTTTGATCAACAGTTGGGCTTGGTAATGACTACCTTTTATTTATAAGGAAGTTTTTTGAAAAGGTTCTTCTATCATTTCTACTAGTAAGATATACTCTGGTTCGGAATTTGATTTGAATCTACGACGTTACTGGGAATTCATGGTTATTCGTTTAACAATACTTTATAATTATTATTCCTCGTCTAAATTCGCATCTATAAGGTTATTAGATTTAATTTCATAGCAGTGATTTTGTTTCATAATTTTATTCCCCGTCACCGTTCCCTTTAATAGGCCTTAAACACGCTTTATGTTTACATTATATTTAATGAGTGCCCACTGGACTACTCAGTGTGGTGATTTTAAGCCGTATGTAGATCAGTTTAGGTCGAATTTAAAGAAAACTAGAAACGAGGAAGTAGCCAAAAGACCCCTTCCTTATTTCTCCTTTCTTCTATACGGAATAATATTGACGTTCCAATCCCTGCGTTCCGCACGCCGGGTCTTCACGGGCACAGATCATCGGCGATATTCCACGCACTTACACGAATCTGAATAATATGTGGATTTTACTAACTTGTGATGTGTCTTGGCTGTGGGCCGGAAAAATTTCGACAATAAAATAATTAATGAAAAATAAACTGAT
Source organism: Schmidtea mediterranea (assembly GCA_022537955.1). Lineage (NCBI taxonomy): Eukaryota > Metazoa > Platyhelminthes > Tricladida > Dugesiidae > Schmidtea > Schmidtea mediterranea. The sequence continues at coordinate 125,873 of JAKGRZ010000038.1, read as the reverse complement.
TTTAGGTTTTATAAATATTTATTAATATAAATAAAGCAATACAACAAATTACTTGTTAAAGCATAACATCATACAAAATAAAATTACTACTCTCCCCACGTCGACATCCAAGCAGAGCTCTACCGAGGTTGCGAGGACGAAACGTGGAGAATTTCCAAAAAAACTCTCACTCACCTAAAATAGATTTCAAAGTATCGAGTGATTTCAAAAAATTCAAAATATAGTTTTCAAAAACGATTCTAACGATTTAAAAATGGTTAAATTTTATGTGAAAATGCATCGGTATATATACCTATTTTCTGTTCTTTTTGATTTAGTAAAACAAAATTCGACCTTGATATTTTCTAGTGTATTCTAATCTTAATTTTTATTATTTTCTAATTTATTTTGATAATTTTTTATTTGAAAGTTTATTGAATTATTTCTAATTCAAATTCTTTGATTTTTAATTTCATTTTCATGAAATTTTCCTTTTTGTTAATTTATCAAATTTTGGTCGAACTTGTTGGGTTTTCGTGTTATGTTTATATTTATATCGTGCGAATCTTGTTGCATTTTGTTATTATTTTAATTTATTTTTATGTTCATGATTTTATATGTAATTGCTTTTCTCTCATATTTTGCTAGGTTTAGTTGATGTTTTCATAGGTTTGAATTTAAAGCTGCATGTTATATTTGCATGTGTGTTACCGATTCATTTAAACATTTTACAAGGCCGTTTGTGTTCTGGCCCAACAATTAATACGTAAGGTTAAAAATAATGTTTTTTCATTTAAATTTTCTAATGTTAAGTTACTAATTACTATGTAGAGTAAAAATAATGTTTTTCATTTCATTTTTCTAATGTTAAATTACTAATTACTACGTAGAGTAAAAATAATGTTTTTCATTTGATTGTACTAGTGTTTAGTTGTTAATTACCAAGTAGGATTAAAATAATATTGTTCATTTAATTTTACTAAGGTTAATTTATTAATTGATAGATAACCTGAAGTTGAACTTTCCTGGGACAATGAAGCATCATTAACAGTGGAACTATTTCCCCATTCAGCAGGTTAGGGTTTGGCATCTAATTGTATTCGTTTTCATTTAATCACATTATTTCTCGGATTGCCACTCCATCACAAGCTAGTCAAGGTGATGCTGGCGTTTCCTCGTCTAATTTATCATGAATCTGAGAATTCCTGCGCATCATAAGTATTGACATCGTTGTCAAATGTGTGGCCGTCTCTAGTAACGTACAAAAACAATTGGTCAATATTGGGTGTTTCGTTTTCGGACTGAGTAATTCAGGAAACCTATGGCTTAATGAAGGCTTCCCTTCTTAGATCGACAAAACTTCAATAAGTAAAAACTTCGGATAATATATTTTTATATCATAGAAGTTACAACAATTCGATTCTAAAATTACGAACAATTGGCATTGGGGTTGAGTTTCCACGTCGCGGTAACTATGACTCATATTTAGGTTAGTTTGTTCAGTAAAAAAAAAAATTAATCTTTAGATTTGCGGATCTCCAATCAACCAGCATATAGTACCCATCGTTCTATTTATCTCAATGGACATTGTACGTCGATCATCGTCAATGAATCTCCTCTACAGCGATTTCTGTGGCCGTGGGGTATATCTCATCGTGTGGTGAAATGGAATTTATTTGCCCGTTGTGATTACTACTTATTGGTGGACTTATGCATTACAATTTTTTGATGGATGTAAATCTTGTAAATTTATTGATGGTATTCCAAGTTGTTATTTTATTTATTACCTATCAAAAAATTTTTGCGAATCGTTTAATTTTTACCGGCGTTTGTATCACCTTATCGTACATTATTATGTTTTTGCAAAAACTTTCGAGGATTAATCGTCCTCCTTCCTAAGTTTTGATTTAGTCATTATATTTATCTATTTTTAACATTCAGAGATTTTAATCCTGGATCGACGCGTCCCGAATCACAGTGCGATTCACCGCACATTCTGCCACTAGATGTAGGCAAGCAATGTGGGACGCGGGGTTCTCAATCTCTCAAGTGAAAGAATCCAGGAAAGGTGCTCAAAAAGATTTCGGGGAAGTCGACCTTCCCTTCATAGCCATAAAAATAGAACCCGGCCGCAACCTAGCCTGGGAGATCAGAGGACAGGCCGAATATCTTCTAGCTCGTTTGGAGGAGCACCAACGACAAACGGATAAGCAGCTGGAGAGGGCTAGACGCCAACTAGCAGAAATGAAGATATTGCTGCAGGGAGGATCCCAAGTACGGATCGATACACCCCTCCGTACAATACGTCATTCAATCTCGATGACCGGAGCTTAAATGAGATCCACCGCCATCAACGTGGTGGTTTCACAAAAGATCCTTCCGCGAGAAATGCGGAACGGAGAAAGACGGCCCAATAGTAATCGCGAGCATCCATACGCTCGTGAATAATTAAGGCTCGACACTAATCGATACCACCCAAGCTCCGAACGACAGTAATTGTTGGGAAAATAAACATTTAGACTTCCTCTTTTTTTTTCTTCCCTTAAGATAATTAATAATATAAGATTAAAGAGAATTTTACGATGAGGCCATTGCCATAGGAATGTAAACAAGATGAGTGATGTCGGTAAAAGATTTTTAAGATGTAAACAGGATGAGTGATGTCTGTAAAAGATTTTAAAACATAATGACTATTTCTCCTTGTAGATATGGGACCATGCAGGATCTTGCAGCGAGAGTTGGATAAGGCACGAAGACCAAACGTGGAACTATACCAACAAATCATGCAGCTAACCAGGGAAATTCAACAGGTCAGAAATGTAAAGGCCCTCTACCAAAAGATGACTGCCGCACAACGGGGGTGGGCTGAAGAAAAGCAGCTCAACCAGAACCAGAAGACTCAAATTCGCGGCCTAGAGGTAGCGTTATCGGCGTGCCATGAGGGCAACGCGGTAACCTACCCGTTAGTATTTGCACCAGCCAACTGGCCTATAGAGAAATGACAGTGACCACTAAACCAGCGAACAAACCTCCCAAGCATCGACCCGGAAAAGCAGAGCGCGCCAAGCGTCGAGCCGCTCAACCAAAAGAATAAAATGTTCTCCCAGTTGTTGTTTAATAAATGATTTTCGACTTTGTATTGATTATCCAAATAAGTCATTTAATATTATTTAAATCGAATCTTGAGTAGTGCAGAGACTAAGTCCAAGTGATAGGAGTGTCAGACACACAAGTATGGCACCAGAATAAGAAAGCGCTCATGAACCTTCTAACGGTAGTGCGTTGAACCCACCTTGAGATCGGGCCATAGTAGTTCTTTCGTAGCGCTCACCTTTGGCGATCTCAAGACCAATGGTTACATCACCAACGTTGCTTGGCAATGGGTAACTATTGGAGGGCAAAGAAAAGTTCTATTTGGGGCCCACACATTAAGTATAAATTAATAATAATATTATAATATTAATTTTACAAATGTCATCTTTCAATAAAAAAGGTAATTTTAATTTAATTTAATAATATTATTATTTTATTAAGATGTCCTCATAAAATACTAGGCGGAAAAAATACAAGAAATTACTGGGATAAATATATTTGAATATATATTGAGAGTTGAAGAATATGATCTGGTTGATAATAAAACTATGAGCATTGAAGAAACTGGTTCGAATAATTATGAAGAAAATGATATGAACACAAAATGCAGCGACGATGAATGTGATTGTAACGAAATAAATATTGAAGAATAAAATTCTTGTATTTTACAATAATAAAAATTAATAAAGACGAAAGTACATTCTAGCCTCATAAGTAAATTCAGGACAAACCAAGAAACCATTTTTGTGACAGCTGGATATGCCATATCCTGGGTAGACATGAACTATGTTTTGCTGGATATATCAATATTAGACTTCTTATGGCAGCAACTACTGAATATGATAGTCACAGCCAGAGAACCAATAAGACACTATCAGACCCTACCATTTAAAAGAACCCGATGTAAAAAAAAAATTTTGGATGTTGTCACATGATGAGAAAATTGTGACAAAAAGATAGTCAAATTAATGCTAAAAAACTATCCAAAATATGAAGAAATTGATGTGGACGGAATCCAGTATTTGCTGTCAACAGTAATCATAGGCAGCTCCCTAGACAATGAGGAGCTAGCTCTTTTGTATGAACTAGAGACAATGACAAAATAAGAGCAAAATCTTTAGGTGAGCATCAAGCGCGTAACAGGTGTAATTCAACCAACCCAGACATTTATCGCGTGCCTGAAGAACCCGAAGATATAACAATATTCAACAATAGCCACGGAGATCGCAGTGTAAAACATTTATAATGAGATTTTGACAATTTGATTTTGTGTTCCCGTCTCACTTTATCTTAACTTACGTTTTATTTGTGTGATAAAAAATTTATATTTAGTGATTTATGTTGTTATTTTTAGTAATTTTTTTACGTATATTGTAAAACAAATGACTCGTGGTTAGCGCAAGAATCAGGAACCTTAAAATACAATACATTGCTAGTGGATTTCAACTACAGATCAGTATGATGGCATGGCAGCGATCCCATTCCCTGAGAATTAATTTACTACAGGCGAGAAGCGATTATAAAAAAAATCAACAACGGAAAATAACTTCACTTTAGAACATTATACTAAAGGAACAAATACCATGATATAAATCATATTTATTGATAGAATTTTTTCAAATAAATCAATTTAATGAAAGAACAATCGTCTAATGATTTATTTATTGGATTTTAGAAATCTCATTCAAATTAGTTATAGGTCGAATGTAAACGTTAACAGCTGAAATACTACGAGAGAATCACTGTGAAATTTCCTTTGCGAAAGGCCGCGAAGTGTCCACAGGCTCATTAGGATTCATTTGAAATCACAGGACCAGATCGAAATGCCAAGCCTCGCGATCAAACGTGAGACAAGGCGAAATCCAGTTGCGTTTGTTGCGTACCTAAATCCGCAGCTTAAAAACCGGGCTCTCGGCCAGTCAGGAGGGTAACACTGTTACTTACCCTTTGGTATTCGCTCCGGCAAAATAAGCATACCGAGAGCGGGAAAAATCGGCTCGAGAAACAAAGCCCACATTACAGTTCTGGAAGATACGAACGGATGATACGGCGTCTGTACGAGCTTCAGAAGAAATCAAACGAACTCTGGGTGTCAAAATTATTAACACAACTATGCAGGAATCTATTAAAATTTATGTTATTTTGATTTTTTCACTATTTTCTCATATGGTTGGAATTAAATTAAATTATCGCGACTGGTAACAGTGGAGTAGAGAAACATTATAATCATCTAATGAGAATTGAAAATTGAGATTGGGTAGAAAAATAATAACTAGTGATTATAATTAAGTTATCAATAAAGACATGAATAAACATAAAGACATGTGTAATAAACATGCAATATTTAACAATAGAAAAATGAATTACTTATTCATACATAATTGATTATTGATGAATGCAAATTTAAAGAATATGCATGCAACTCTCTACACATCGATCTTTCTATTAGCCTGTTTTCCAATATTTCAATCTATTAATAATGTCACGCAATAACAATACAAAAAGATCTATTGTTTAATGAAAAAATCGTTAGTATTTTATTTTTACATTAATATTTTTTAATATCTAGTCGAATTTTCTTAAGTGGATATTTTGTGGGTTGTGTCATTATTAATTCGTTCATGGATTCTTAATACCACTATTTAATGGCAATTACTGGGATTTCATATGGTTGTTTATTCTTATCTTACGCCGGAGATATCGTTATGGGTTAAAACAGATCGGTTTTCAAGGAATTATACGAGTAACTCATATTTTTTCTGTTTACTATTATTGAATTTGAGGGTCCACCTCCTTCTAAGTATCTTAAATGATAGCTCGCGTTCTCCGTTGGCCACATCTGGGATCAGTCGGCGAACTAATGAAATTATCAGATTATTTATGCAACAAAATTATTATCGTTCGTGTGACTACTTTTTTTTGTTTATTAGCTTTTATTACGTGATATTCAAAATTTATCAAATATATCATTTTGTTCGTTCGTGGCTTTAGACTAGGGTTTGAGAATTTATGTCGCGTGTATCATTTAGCTCGATATATTTTACATCTAAGGAAATTGTTAACGAACAACAAATTGTTTATGATTACAAATGCAAGGACGTTTATCTAACATCATCGTGGGAGTAATTACTCTAAAACTAATGAAACTTCGATTTCTGTGGGATTTTATGCGGATGTCTAATTGTCGGTTTTATAACTCATTTAATTATTTTATGGTCAGGAAATTAATAAAGGTACGAACTGTTACTTAATATATTATTAAAACTGTATGTCTGATGTGCGATAATTCTGGGGTTAGGGACGACGAAGTTGGGTTTTCCCTTAAACTAAATGCATTTCAGTCGATTGACATTCACGAATTATCAGTCAGGCTCTAGGTTCTACCAAGAATTGTGTATTTTTATTTCTGATGGAACAACTGATTTAATTTGAAAATCACCACAATTTTAAATTATAAGGCATGAAAATTTAAAAGTCATACTAAGTTGGAGTCGGTGGCAATACTTAATTTAGCGGTCATATTACACCTAAGCAGTTTAGATACTAATAAATTAAGTTAAAGCTACAACACCTTTCGATCATGAAATACACATATATTAGATATCATTGTTTTATTATCTAATTATGGAGTCAAACTATTTTACTAGGCAAATTAATCAGACGTTGAGATCGGGGTTTCCTTTGAGTTTTTTCCCTAAAAAAATTATATCTTTGTTTCTAGTAGGCGGGACTATGTAATGATTTGGGAAGTCATAATAATTTCTAATTAGTAGTTATAACAACTTAGCAGTCACACTAGTTTATAATCATATCAATAAATCAGTTAGAAGACATAATAAATCTTTTCAATTTTGAAATTATAGCAACGGTTTTTTGGCATTAAATTCCTCGTCATCTTCCCCTAATTGATCCTAGGCGAATTTATGTTAATATTACAAATTTGTTGAGGTTGTCGGTGAATTCAAATAGAAATTATTATCGATCTGACTCCAAGCGTGCTTTTAAACAACAGTAACGAACTCCAAACGATACTAACTTTATTGATTAATACACTTTATCTCCACTTTTAAAATGACACAACGAATTATCAATCAATCACAATTAGTGCTTATTGCGACCCTTCCGGAAGAATAGCACTTTTCGGATCAATTGGTTTTACAATCACCTGACTAATGCGGTGGGTTTCTGAGATCGGTAACTGATTTAGTTACTTTGACCTTGCTTAATTTCTGTTTCAAATTTCTCTTTAATTTCTTTTGTCTTTCTTTGTCTTCTGCAATTCTTTGTCTCCTGCAAATTTCTTGACTCTTGCAATTTTTGTCTTTCGCAAGTTTTGTCTTATTTTCTGTGTGTCCCGACTTCAATTGCGCTTCCTTTTTATACTCCATCATTCAATAACACTTACTGATGTCGAATAGAATTTCTGATATTTTTTAACGCTAATTCCTTTTGGGCCTCCATTATCACTGACATCTGTCCAGATAGCTAATTTTTTGGAGATGGCCTTTCCCGGATTTTCAAACAATATTTCTTGCTTTATCTTGAAAGGGCTTTCGAGATAATGTGCGAATTTTGCTTTTGTTTTTGATCTCCAAAATTTGCACTTGATAATTATAAATGACCTTCTTTTATTTAATTGTCTGTTTTTATTGGTTTTCTCTTATTCCTTTCTCGTTTTTCAACATTTCTTTTTCATTCTCTTTTTATTAAGCTCCAGAACCACATCTTACTCACTTCTCATTGTTTCCCCCAATCATTTTACATGTTTATTAATTATTTTATTTCATTATTTAGGTATCCTCAACATATCTTCCCCTATTAAAAAAATTCCTCCTCGAATTAACTTTTGAGTTGGTCTACAATATATATATTTTTTGGTTCAATTCTTACTACGATAATATAAAATAACAGTGGCCCTTAACAATCTTACCATTATTTATAATTATTTTATTTTAAATATAGTGTTGTATTATTATATATATATTTTTATATATGCGAAGTGTGTATTGATCTCAATATCAACAGTTTCAATGTAAAGTAGCACGTATTTATGCAGCATAAGACTGCAAAGCATTATAAGCATCAAAATTGAGAGTACAAAGGTACAAGATCGATATAAAGTTATTTCAGTTTTTATTAACAGTCAGTAAACGTTTTCCAGAGTTTAGTATTATATCGTCGCTTACATTCATTATAAAATCCATAAATTCTATTTATTGATGCACGTTCATGGTTACTACGAAGTAGAAGATATTTTCCTGGATATTTAATTTTGTATGCTAATAACGAAAAAATTATTTCTAATGATTGCTTTCACGATCAACATAATCGCTAAGAAATAAATAATTTAATTCAGGAGGAAATCCACCATATTCAAATAACCTCAATAAATCAAAATATTGACCATGAATATCACCAAAAAATTTTTTTAATGGTGCTCCTAATTTCAATAAACTTGGTTGACTGAGAAATATTTCTCTTGACTTCAACCATAAACCGCCAATTTCACTTATAAATAATTGAACATTTTTCTCAGGTCATGATCATCTTGCAATTATATTATCTAAATTTAATTTATCTGAATCTGCCATTATTTGTTTTGGTTAAATAAAGCGGCAATTATCCGACCAAAGTTATCTGAAATTTGTTATTCTGATTGGCCCTGCACATGTAACATAATTAATAACAGTGCAAAGTTTCAAAATTCCTTTTCATGTCGCCGTTATCTAGATAGCTTGTCCAGATAACAATATTTCTATCACACAATCGGGAAAACTCTAAAAATTTCCCACATACTGCTGTTATCTGTCCAGGTAACAAATATTGAATTTAAAAATGAAAAGAAAATGAATATAAAATGATTTTAATTGGCTAGTAATTTGCCATATACCAAAAATTTTCTTTCGAAAATAATTAGATTCCTCCAATTACATTTGTTTAATTTGATTGGTTTCCTCTTCCTTATTTTTTTGAAATTTTCACTTTTCTCATTTAAAAAAAATTTTTTTTTTAATAAAGAAAATGATTTATTTTTGATATTTTTTAACATATTTAATATTCCAATGATCTCTACATAGATTCAACTCTTTAATCATATTATGGTATTTCATGAATAACATTCTTCATAAAGAAACTCTCGATTCAATTCTTCCAACTTTTATAATTTCAGATATCATTTCATTTTTTCATTTAAAATCTGATATTTCACAATCGAAAGTAAAATATTCACGTACAAAAAATCTACAGTAATTAGAGCAAAATTTTCCAGAAAAACTTCATTTCAAGGTTAATTTAAAGTACTCGGAAGGCCTGCTAATATACGCAGTTGACAGAAACAAAAATCAGTTAATAATAAAGTTAAAGGGAAATGAGTCTCCTGTATTTGTTTTGAGGCCAAGTCTAGTTTCTGTTGGCTCGTCTCAAAGAGCACTAGAAGGAGACTAACAAACAGGTAGAAAAGGCCAGGCAATATCTGAGGCAGATCAATGCAGAGATTGCGGAGGGCAAGATATCCAGTACTGATGGGTACGTCCCCCTTAGAACGTTTCCTATGAATTGGACAACCCTAAGTTGCGGTAAAGGATCACGGACATCAACGTGGTAGTTCGACGATGAATCCTGCTGAGAGAGCTGCAAAACGAAGGAAGACTTACAGCAAATCGCCGCGACCACCCCTATGCGCGCGAACGTTACGGTCGAAAATGGAATTAAAGAGTTTGCATTCCAGTGTAGTGACGCATGATTTAAATAAACATCTAGGATAAGGCTTTTCATTTTCATTTTTTCTTTATTTCAATGGAAACCTATGAGGCGATAAAAAAAGGAACATTATAATGCGATTTATTAAAAAACTACATTGACAAACCATAAAAGTAAATCTGACTAAGATTTGTTATTTTAGATATGAAGTTACATCCACACCCAATACTACAACGGGAATTGGACAAGGTTTATGCCACCAATCGGGAAATGGTCAGTTTAAAATGTGTTATATTGTGGAATTTTTTCTCTCTTGAGTCACATCGGATTAAAATGGGATGTTGTTGCTGCACTCCCGTACTGCGGAATATCTTACTAATGGTGAGGAAGTTTGCATTTATTCTTATTTATTTTGTTATTTTATTTAAATAAATTATGAGATTTTCATTTCCTTTTCTACGTTAATTTAATGCAAATTTTTTCTATCGTTATCCAAAACCTATCACTGCTACCCGCTTTCCATTCGTTAATTTGTCCGAAAAATATAAAAATTTCCTTTGACCAACCTGTGATCTTTCTTAATCTCCCCTTAGCTGTATTGTCGCTCTTCCCTTGATTTTAATTCGACTCAGTCCGGCCACTTTTCAGCAGCCGCCTCGAGTATACAACGGCACCCTGCGTAGCGGTCCTGTGCATAACGCCAGACCCGACTGCGGACTGCTGAGGGGTTCACGAGGCATGACCCACGAGCTCAACTAAGGGTTTTCACCCACTAGCCGGCACGAGATCCATCCCATGAACCGTCTATTACAATACTATATATATATAATTTAAGGATTCGGACTATAGATATATATAAATGTTATTAAAATAATGAAATGAAACGTTACACCTGGTTTAAGTAAGAAAAATTTACATAAACATAGAAAAATATACATAAAGTAACAAAATAAATTCCTTACGTTCCAAGTTTTCGATTTGAAGTCAGAAATCAATAGTTTAGTTAAAAGCATAAGATTAAAAATAGTGAAATTCATCACTGTATTTATACTATTTTCATGCGTGTGTGCGACAAATAGGCGATTTTTCGCCATTTTTAGGGCTTTTTAATTATTTTATTCCTTTAAAATTATTTTTATTATTTTTTGTATATTTTTCTTTATTTTTTGGTATATAATTTATTTTATGTTTGGATTTTATTTTTATCATTATTTTCTTGTAATATTATTTTTAGTCCTTTTTATTTGTTTTCTGGCCACCACTTCTGCCTGTGTTTTTTCTAAACCTTATTTTGCAAGGTTTTGGCAGTTTATTTTATTTTTTTGTATGTTTCTTTTTGCATCTGAAGGCATTTTTCCGAATTTTAATTAATTATTTGATTTTAATTTTTGTTGTATTTTTAATTTGTTTTAATTAATATGTTTTATTTTATTTTTGGTCTCTTCTTGCGGTGCATGTTTATGTACAGTGATTCGTTCCACTACTTCCACTCTTTGTCTTTAATTTTTATTTTTTGTTTAAATTGTGGCTCTGAGCCCAACAGTTGCATTAACAACGTTGCTTAGCCAGGGTAACCATTGGGGGCAAGGAAATCTTTATATCTGGGGTCAAGGTTATCGAAACAATAAACTCCACCAAAGCAAAACTCTACTCGTTGTTTAAATGAAGTCTACTAACTCTTCCAGATTTAAATAAACACATGTAAGATTTAAAATATAAATGTTAAATACAAAATATCATTACCATAAAGGATTAACACCAAAAAAGAAAAACTGAAAATTATGTAATAAATTCAACTTATTTTCAACTCTAGCCTACATTTTGACTTCTAATGGTCTACGAAAGCTGGGTGTCGCACTTTCCTTCTACGAACAGATCTAGCCGGTGGTCGGATCATAGGTTACATGAGAAAATCTTAAATGGGTTTCGTTATCCTCACTAGTTGGGCTTGGGAATGGTTTTTATTTCAGTTGGGCGATTACTTGAAGTTTATTGAACAAATTGAGAGGTATAAGTTGTATTTAAAATACTAAATGGATTCATCGAATTCTAGGTCAATGTCGTCTTCGGGATCCGTGCGTAGTCATCTGTGTTAAATTCATGGAGCTAGGCCTCGAAGGTACAATTAATCTTTATAACTAATAATTCATGGTAATTACCTTCTCGAGTTTTTCCTCTTGCTTCCATTGAATTTATTTCGATTTCTGCATTTCGTAGATCTTCATTTGAAGCGTTTTGGTATCGTGAATTTTTGCTATAATTGCATTGAATATTCCAGACGGGTGAATCGCTTATATCTGAGTGGGTGTGGGCATCTGGGAATTAAAAAAAAATCTGTCTGCACACGCATTACTGCCAAAGGTCGTGTGCCGGTGTGTCTCTGCTCCAGAATAGGTGAGAATGTTGCACACTGATTTCAGTTTAATTTTTTCAATTGGCATTTAGAGAAATGCCAAGTCAATTTTCCATCAATTGAATCATTTTGTTTGCAATTCGTTTTCACAATTTCAATTTATTGAGTGCGGACTGAATTTCCTAAATTTATAGGTGGGTAATTTTCCATTGAAGTTTATTTATCGACAAATTATTTATCTAGTTTACCGGGATGACACTACTCTTTGAATGAGTTTTTCACTCGTGAACTATTAGTGGGATTGGATTTGAATCATTTGTCGACTACCTGGGTATATTTTAATTGTTAGTATCCTTAATCATAGAATTATCAATCTTTAGGTCCGTTTTGATCATGCTCATTATCCGATTCTCTTTTGGTGGTTCGCCGTACATACCCCAGTGAATTTCCTCCATTGTGGTTTCGGGGTATTGTCAAGGCCTAATGCGAGAATAAATGTTGGAATACTAACCATTGTAGTACTCGTACTATTTGTGATTTTTTCTCTAGTTATATTTGAATCTCTGTGGTATAAATTCATTTGGAATACTTTATTTGTTTTATTTATTTTCGATTATCTCGGATGGTTTTTAAGTTATTTAATTTTTAATCGGGAAAACTTGTGTTAATATAATCGTTTATAAAACCCTTTAAGGTCGCTTTGGTTTATCCGTATATTTTAGGCTTAGTAGGGATTTTACCTATTCCGGTACTTCAATATTTTCACTCTCATAGTCTGTTAGTATAATTGATAACTCTCGTAAATGATTATGACTTTCGACTTGCTCATTGAATTTTCAAGAGTTTTCACTTACGTAAACGCTAGGTCTCATGAAGAAACTTGCATGTTTAACGGACTGAGGATTTATTTTCTATATATGTATGGAGCGATTATGTGATGATGACTGTAATTTCGGGGTTTTATTTATCAATTTACCGCTACGGTTGTGGGAATATATTTATTTGACTATGACAGCCGTTAGACAATTCAAATGTGGTTTGCTGAGTTTTAATTTTAAAATCGTCCATTTTAGACTTGTAATATCAATTATTGACATAAAATCGATTTTTTTAACGTTAACTTCCCGGTCACATTCCCTTAATTTGATCCTAGGTTAAGTTATGTTACTATTAGGAGTTTATGTGTGCCAACTAGACTACTCAGAGTTATGATTTTGAGCCGATTTGTTTTTTTAATCGTAATTTAGGTCGAGTTTTCAGAAAAATGGTAATGATGGAATAGCCAAAAGACTATTCCCTCTTCAACTCATTTTCCCCTATACGGATTAATATTGACGTTTCAGCTACTGCGTTTTCACTGCGTAGCCTTCACGGGCCCAAACTTACACCGCACTTACACAGTTTGGTTGGGGTGTGTTGAATTTGCCATCTTGTGTTGTGTTGGCTGTGGGCCAGAAAAATTTTGACATATATTATTCAGTTTTAAAACTTTTATTTGAACATAATTGGCATACTACAATTGTTGGGCCAGAACACAAACGGCCTTGTAAATTGTTTAAATGAATCGGTATTACACACGCAAATACAACATGCAGATTTAAAATCGGACCTATTGTGGGGTTGTGGTCTTTGACGACCCTGACCCCAGATTAAAATTATCTTCCTCATCCCCAGTGGTTCTCCGTTGGGTAGAGAGAATTATGATGTTCTATGAATGAAGATTATGTTATGCTATGAACGAAAATTATGTTATATTATGCAGCAATAAAAATATTTAATGAAATGAATTTTTACGTCGAAATTTTTCCGGCCTACAGCTGAAACATCTTTCAAGTAATTAAAATCACATATACAATCGAATTGTGTAAGTGCGTGTATAATCGCCAATAATTCGTGCCCGTGAAGGCTCCGGCGTGAGAACGCAGGAGCTGGAACGTCAATATCATTCCGTATAAGGGAAAATGGTGAAGGGGAAATAGGCTTTTGGCTGTTTCGTCAGCTCCCAATTCCCATAAACTCGACCTAAATTATATTTATATACGGCTAAAATCTAAAACACCGAGTAGTCCAGTGGGCACTCATTAATTTGTAATCTAAACACAATGCACCTAAGGTCAATTAAAGGGGAAGGTAACGGAAAATTAAAAAGTAAAATCGTTGCTATAGCCTTCAATTATAATGTCTTAAATAAAACTACTTAAAATCAATTCGTGGAGGAAAAATAAGTAGCTAAGAACCCTCAGAAAATTTGATTTCGAATTAAACCCTGAAATTGAAAGTGAATAAAATAAAAAAAATTCGAACTGTAATCATTCATACAAGTAGATATAAGCGAAAATTTCCCAATGAAACAATTCATCGTTAACATAAAATAAGTCCGAATTTTAATTTCCACGTAAATGACCAACTTACCATAGCATTTTTTCCACAACTAAACAGCGTTTCAATAACCAAATGACGAGACGATGTCCCACCAGGAAAAATCTGGTCAATACCCCAAGACATAATAAACCCACCCACTCGAAAGATAATTTTCTAACCAGCGATAGCCGGCGTGACCTTTTAGTGATACCGCTAATCGATTGTGGCAGTAACACACTAGACAGTATAAAAGTCGCTGACAAATCGAGACCGACAGTTATTTTTGGAAAACTAAGAATGCCCTATCGACCAAATCGAGTAGATGAGAATGCTCCAGCTAGGATCCCAGAAAAAGACGTAATTCCAGAGCCAAGATCCCACTCTTCAAGTAAAATAATTTCTATTCGTTAATTCATCTTATCAACCCATATAAGCCTTAGACGGAAACCCAGAGACAACCGATTCCAATACCAACCTCCCGGGTTAGCATAGAGCAGTATTTATGAAAAATAAAATTTTACATCGTTAACGAATGTGTTCTACCTTATTATGTTTTTCATGAAGAGATTATGAGGCCTGAACTAACACGGCAGAGGATAATCGATCTTAGAGAAATTTCCAATTAAACTAGGTGATAATCACGAAACTGGTGGGTTACTGGGTTTCGCTGTTTGTTTAAAACATCCTATTGTTGCCACGGTAACGCCATATAAATATTACTTCAACTACCACTCGGCACCCGTTGCTAGGCAACGTTGGAAATGTGTTCGAGTGGGTGGATTGCCCACAAAAAGTGAGCACTATTACTAATACTGTAATTGCTCGGACAACCCTCGGGTTCAACGAGCTGTCGTTGGAAGACCTATGCTCGCTTTATTCTGTCCCCTGTGTGAGAAAATTCAAAATCAGATTCGTGCTGACCAGTAGGGATAGGACACTATTTCGACGACACGGTGAGAGTAATCGCGACTTTCCGACGACCATTCAATTTTTTTTTCCTTTCATATCTGGGGACATACCATTTTAGATTTAATCATAATTACTATTCTATTTATTAAAACAAGAGAATTAATCAATATGTCATGTCGGTAATTTAATTCGCTTTGTTTAGCAGACGTGCTCTGCGGCGGGCACGTTCCTTGCGTCCCGGCCGGTGACTGCTTGATGGGACTGTTGAAGGATTTACGGCTGGTGTGGAATCGTGGATCGGATTCCGGTAGGACAACTGGGACGGGGCGAAGATAAGCGGGTAAGTGACCGCTTCCCCCTCCCGACTAGCAGCCAGGGGACTTCCAGCCCTCTGATTTGTGTCCGTAGACTCTGATTTAGTAGACGCTCTTCAGCCCAACCCTTTTGAGCAGCTGTTAGGCGTAGTGGATTTGAGTTTGGCCTGATCCACCCAGGTAGATCTCACCTGCTGCACTTCCTTGGTGAGCTGAAAGATTTGTTCGTAGAGCGATTTGTTGGCCTGCTGGGCTCGGGATAATTATTTTTACAATAATTGAGTGGGTTCCATGACTAATAAAAATAGTTCCCAACAAACCATAAGAAAGTTATTTTGCGGGGTAAGGATTAAATTATTTCGTCATTTATTAGTTAGGGTGCGGATGATTAAATTAATTATGCTAAATAAACCAATTGCTATGAATTATAGATAACCATTTAATAAAATTAAATAAGAAAAATAAATAAAATGAACAAATACATTTATCGAAACAAATTACCAGTGGTTGCGGGGGTCAATTCCCCTGATGCTTCTCCTTCCGAGGATATTCCAGCTTTCGTCGTTATTTCGTCCGAATTTAGAGAAAATTCCATGATCATAAAATAAAATTTCCAAGGTGGTTGTAATGATAATCGATTTATTCCGGTGAATTTCGGTACACTGAAAATGTTTATGTTATAAGTTACAAATCGATTGTCGTATTGTGATATTTACATTAATATCACTATTCGTATGTGGTTTGTGTATCCTGCCGGAAATGTCGAAATTCTACTTGTGGATATATGATTATTGTGGAATTTTGAAAAGATCAATGGTCAACTATTTGAAACTTCGTAAATGTCGAATTTTTCGGCGAATACTGATAATTTGGATTCTATATCATTACGCGATTGGGTAAGTTCTTTTATACTATTATTTTTCTCAAGTTAACAAATTCTCTTTAGACAATGTTGGATGTTTCTGCCCATCATGCCGGGAGTAGATTTAGAAAACAATTCGTATTTATGTTATCCAGATCAATGGGGATTATTTTACTTGGTGCATTGTGCTAGTTATATCAGTGCTACATATTCTGTAAAAGGGGTTATTGCTTTAATTGATTTATTTTCGCACAATTTTATTGAAGTTGTAGGGAGTTCGTGGGTTCTATTAATACAAGCATCTCACGCAAATTTTGGAAGGATTATTTTGATTTATGATACGAATGTTTAATGAAATAAATTGATCTGCTCGATGAGTTTTTTATTTCCTTACCCTATTTAACTGAACCTAATGATGTTTATGCTGTTTCTACAATTATATTTTAGTCAAATTCAATTACTAACGATGTCTTTCTATGAGGTTATTCAGAAAAAAGCGTTTGCTCACTATACTGGTGAATGTACTCTGACGTTAGTCTACTTTACTGAAATTTTTGGGTGAGTTGGGTTCAATTATTATAATTATGTATTTACCGAGTTCATTAACAACTATGTAATAGCAATATTAATTTATGGTTTTCTTGTTAAAATACATACTTCTTATAAGTTTATGCGAACAATAATCATTTAATTACCTAGCGGCGCTCCCGAAAAACACGTCGAATCTTAGAACCCGGTTAAATTTTTATTTCATTAGGAGTTTGAAGTGATTTATTTAATAATCCATAATTTATAGTTTAATTGAATTTATTAATTTATTTTATTCCATATCAACGAATTCAAATTAATTTATTCATATCAACGATTTCATTTTAATTTATTTCATATCAACGATTTCGTGTTAATTTATTCCCCGTACCCTTTCCCTTTAAAAGGCCTTAAACGCATTTTGTGTTTATATTATATTTAATGAATGCCCTTTGGACTACTCGATGTGATGATTTTGAGCCGTGTGTAGAATAATTTAGGTCGAATTTACAGAAATCGAGAAACGAGGAAGTAGCCAAAAGACCCCTTCCTTATTTCTCCTTTCTTCTATACGGAATAATATTGACATTCCAACCCCTGCGTTCCGCACGCCGGGTCTTCAAGGGTACAGATCATCGGCGATATTCCACGCACTTACATGAATCTGAATTATATGTTGATTTTACTGTCTTGCGATGTGTTTTGGCTGTGGGCCGGAAAAATTTCGACAAAAGATTTAATTAATTTTATGAAAACAAATTTTAACATCATAAAGATTTATTAACATATATTAAAAGCAAAATACAAAATTACTTGACCCATTCCAATTTAAATTAAAATGAAATAAATAAAAATTTAATAAAAATTTTTATAATTTTGGAATATTCGAGAAATTCCTTGTTTTACTGCATCAAAACACACACAAACAATCATGATATAAAAGGCGACGCTGGCTAAGCAAAATTTAATGCATTTTTACCAGTCATTTTTAATCTCTTTTGATTTTACCAGTCACTGTTTTATCGGTATTTATTTGTATTGATACGAAGTAATTTTCTTTGTTGTTATTTTTATTATGATATGATTAATATGACATAGCTATAAATGATTTTGTTTAATTATTATTTTTAAAATTTTGTTTTTGAAAAAGCTTTAAAGAACATTCTTTTATGATCGATGGATTTGACTGATTTCAATTTTTGTTGAACCTCCATCATAAGAAAATTAAATCTTGAAGCACACTAAATCAAATAACGACCTACTGTTGGGTTACAGGGTTTAGTTATTTGCTTATCCTCATGGTGGCCCTGGAAACGCCATACAAAATGATGCTAATCGCCACTTGGCACCCGTTGCTAAGCAACGTTGGTAATGTGTTCAAGTGGTGGATTGCCCGCAAAAATTGAGTATTATCGC
Organism: Schmidtea mediterranea; assembly: GCA_022537955.1. NCBI lineage: Eukaryota > Metazoa > Platyhelminthes > Tricladida > Dugesiidae > Schmidtea > Schmidtea mediterranea. The sequence continues at coordinate 107,359 of JAKGRZ010000038.1, read as the reverse complement.
TAGTACTGTAATTGCTCGGACAACCCTCGGGTTCACGAGCTGTCGATAGAAGACCTGTGCTCGCTTAGCTCTGTCCCTGTGGAAGTAAATTCACGATCGAATGTGGAGAGATGACTTAAAGTTGCGACGCGGGTACTCATAATAATATCTGCGTGTAAGCACCCTTTAGGAAGTACTGTAACCGTAAACACTACTATTTTATTCAAATAGACAGAAATGTGAATTATCAAAAGTTAATGGGACGGTTTTGATTGTTGAGCAGCTCGGCGTCGAGCGCGTTCTTTGCGTCCCGGCCGACGATTTATTGGTTGAGTTGAGCACTGCTCTACTGGTTGAGGGTCCTTCCTCACCCTCTGGGTCGGGGCGAATATGAGCGGGTAGGTGACCGCTCCTCCTCCCAACAAACGGCTAGGGCCAATTCTAATCCTCGTATCTGGGTGCGCAGGCTCTGATTGAGCTGTCGCTCTTCGGCCCAACCTTTCTGTGCTGCAGATATTCGGTGGTATAACAGTTTGACTCTTTTCGGATCCGACCAAGTCGCTTTGATCTGTTGGACCACTCTTGTCAGCTGGAGTATTTGATGGAGGAGATCCGCATTTGTGCTCCGCGCGCGATCTAATTCCGCTTGTAAAATTTGGTTAGTGGCCATAACTATAATGGATAAGTTCGTTAAATTTAACGTTAATAATTTATACAAGTTGTTTTTATTATCATCGCAAACATATCGATTGAAACGAATATTCTTAAACAAATGATCAAACACAAAGACAGGGTAAAGAACATTTCTTTTCACTAACAACAAAAAATCAAACTAGTTCGTATTAATCGTTAGGGTCTCTGGAGTTTCTAATTTTTTCGGAAATGACTTCCTTAGGCTCTTTCTCGGAGGAACCACCGGGTATGGGCGTCGGGTATCTCGGACTGGGCGAGGTGGGTAGGCTTCTGCGATTCACCCGGCGAGGATGTCATCTTCTACGTTGGCGAGATACATCCTCGCCTTGACCACCTGTAGGTCCACTTGCTCCTGCACCCGTTCCCATTGGGTGAGGAGATCTCGCGCATTCATGTTCGTCTCTGCTGCCGGGTATTGTTGTCCGGCGAGTTCGCATGGGTCGCTGTTTAGGCCCAATACCCTCCAGGTAGTGGGGTACGGCCACTGCTGTCGAATCTTATTGAACACGTCTGTTTTTGGGTGTGATTTCTTCCGGCATTGTTCGTCGGGCATTCGGGTGTTAGTCCATTCGATCGGCATGTTCTGAAAACACACCAAAATCAGTTATTGGCATATAGGGATGAAAAACAATTCATTTGAATATTTCACTTAGATTGTATACTAAACTCATTAGCGACCAGGTTGTTATTATCATTGGGTCTATCACCAGTTAAACTTATCGAATGCTAACTATCCGTACCATCTTTCGTGGATTTATTGGGTTGTGCGTCTCTGAAGCTATTTAGTCTACCACGCCTTCATCACGGCACTTCTATTTTAGTGGTGGCCCTAATTGCGAGGCGTTAGGAAATTCTACTGCTATATTAATGAGGGAGTCTGTACCTACAAATCTACCGGGTATTAATGTTCGTCAAACCGGAGTTTGCCGCGCGTATGGTGGTGCTATTTATTTAGATGTCATTTATAAATCACGGAATACCTAGTATTGAATAACATTTATTATCAATTGATTCTAAATTTTAATAGGAGTAAGGCTTACCATTTATCGGAGTGGGTTCAACACTTATTAAATACATAATATCAGTTAAAATTGTTCCAAGATTTGTTACGTTCCACGAGTTGACGTTGCACGCGATAATTTACCGATTTACCAACTTACGATATAGATAGGCGATACAGGGACTTAAGTGTGTCTATATCCGTAGTGATGTTTATCGATTTGTATTTACAAGTTGAATGACATCGACAACACGGCCTTTGGTAAGATTTACCTTAACTTGGGCTTCCGTTTCTACATCCGTTGTGTTTCGAATTGTACCACAATACTTAACTGGCCTTCGCCCTAGGTTATCTCACTAGCGTGGGCGTCTACATCCGTTATCTAAAGCGAATGCGTTAGTAAATGACCTTCGCTCTGTTTATCCGGTACGTTTAATGTCGACGGAAATTTCTAATTCTCGGATGGTATTAGCTTACTAAGATTTGGACTTACAATTTCCGGTCGACTTGTTTACTAATTCGGATAACTTTGGTTCTTAGTCAACTACTTTCTGATATTACATCATGGCATCTACTATGGTCGTGCGTGGCGATGAGGCAAATTTGGAATATGTCAGTTACATCTGTTATTCATATTTAAACATTTTATTGCTTAATTTTAGAAAAACCAGTGTCTTTGATTTCCTTATGGTAGTCTGAGATTATTTGATCGTTTCGAAGAAGACTTATCTATTTGATTCTCATCTTACGCATATTAACGTTTCGCTTCGAATTCGCATTGGGCTTTTATTATATTGTTACGTCATTTTTCGCCTACGAATTTAATGTGAATTGTGTTTGGAATTTACATAAGTATTTGAGTGATGCAGGTTTTGGGAACTTTACGGGTGTGAGACATTATTATGATCAGGTTCTTAACAAATTTTTGAATAGTATTATACTACTAGCTTTCTCTTACGTCAACGATTCTTATGAATTTTGTGTTGATCGGTTTAGCTACATTAATCCCCTCTAAGCGATTTATTTATTTGGTTTACCTTTGAATGACGGGTCGATTTATGACTTATGTTATTCCATCCTGATACTTTTCATTAGTTCAGCTTTAATCAATAACTTATCCGTAGGTTGAGTTTTATTTCGAGTTAATAGATCTTTGTAAGTTTTATTCAATGGTTATTTTGCTGTTATCAAATTAACTTACATTAATTGAATCAATGAATTGCTTAGTTTTTTATCTATAGTAGCATTCCTTTTAGAAAATGAATTACCTTATGCTAATTCAGAGGATTAGTTTATTTTAACCCATGACTACTTTACTCAATGGTTTTCGATTAATTCACCAGTAATTTCAACTAATTTGTTTCAACTACGAATTTAATTTACTTTTAATGATGAGTTTTTCTTAACTTGTTTCACAATATGCATTGATTTAGTTTAGTAATGCGTTTCATCTAATCTATCTCAAACATAGGTTTAATTTACTTTTAGTAATACGATTTATTAATTTCAATTTACATTTGGGAATAAGACTTATTAGTTTAATTTACTTGTAGATATAAGATTTATTCATTCAGTTTACTGTTAAAAAAACGCTTGATTGATTTAATTTACCTTTGGAAATAAGTTTTATTAATTTACTTTTGAGAATTACTTTAATTTACTTTTAGAAATGAGTTTGATTAATTTACCTTTAGAAATATGATCTAATAATTTAAACAATTTATTAGTTTAATTTGCCTTTAGAGATACGTTTATCTAATACAATTACACCATTTAATTTACTTTTAACAATAAATTTTAGCTAATTTATTCCAAAATGTTAGTTAATTTACTTCTAGCAATAAGTTTCACCTCACTTAATTCAAAATATGAATTTAATTTACGCTAGTAATAGGTTTTGTCTAATTTATATGAATTTAATTTACTTTTAGTAATAAGTTTAATGATTTCAAAAAACATTAACACGGAATCGGTTATATCAACGAATTTCAATTTAATCTATCCCCGTACCCTTTCCCTTTAATAGACCTTAGGCGCATTTTGTGTTTATATTATATTTACTGAGTGCCCACTGGACTACTCGATGTGATGATTTTGAGCCGTGTGTAATATAAATTTAGGTCGATTTTACAGAAATGAGAAACGAGGAGGGAGTCGGAGACTTCCCCCTTATTTCCGCTTCAGCTATAGGGATAATATTGACGTTACGACCCCTGCGTTTCTCAACGCCAAGTCTTCACGGGTACATATCATTGGCGATTTTCCACGCACTTACATGCATCTGCACTGTGTAGATTTTATTTACTTGCGTTGTGTGTCGGCTGTGGGCCGGAAAAATTTCGACATTTTAATTTATAAAAACATATAAAATAAGTTATATATATTAATAATATTTATTAATTATAAAAACAACATAATTACCCATTTCTAACCATTCCATAAAATTGAAAAAACATCATAGCATGAAATAACATAAAATAACATAAATGCCTCTCTCCCCACGTCGCCGCCAAGCAGAGCTCTACAGAGATGCTATGGACGTGACGTGGAAAGAGGGTTCCAACCAAAATGTTTCTCACCGAAAAAATTAAGATTTTCCGAGATAATCTGCAAATAGATTTAAAGTTCTAAAACAGTTTGACAATATGGTTTTAAAATAGCTTCACAACGATTTCAAAAATGGTTTTGAAAAATGGTTAAGTTAAATGTGAAAATGGATCAGTATTTATACCTATTTTTCTCGCGTGTGAAATTTGATGCAGTAAAACAAAATTCGACCTTGTCATTTTCTAGCAAATTCTATTTTTTAATTTTAATATTTTTTGGTTTATTTTTATAATTTTTTATTTAAAATTTTTATTGAATTATTACTAATTCAAAATTTTCGATTTAAATTTCATTTTAATGAACTTTTATTAATTTTGCTAATTTTGTCGAATTTGTTGTGTTTTCTTGTTATATTTGTATAGGTATCGTGCGAATCTTGGTGCATTTTGTTATTATTTTAATTTATTTTTATGTTTGTTAATTTATATTTAATTCTTTTATTTCTCAGATTTTATATGGTTTAATTGGTGTTTCAATAGGTTTATTTAAATTGCATGTTGTATTTGCGTGTGTGTTTCTGATCCATTTAAACATTCTTCAAGGCCGTTTACGTTCTGACCCAACACTACTAAAGAATAGATTACATGCATACAAGATAGTAAAATTAAATTGTTTTATTTTCGATACCCGGGATCAAACCGGTCGTTAGTAGGGGAAGCCACGGTGCCGGTAGTAACCAGGCCCGTCCAGTATTCTCCCCTTCGTAAATCCTATCGCCCGACCCTCGAAAGAGTATTGTTGAAGTCCTGGAAAAGGTTAAATAGAGAGTTTCTTAATACAATAAAGAAAGCATGTATACTAACATCTAGAAGAATTAAAAAGATTTTTGATAATCGACAAATTTTATTCCGTTATAAAAAGTATTGTATAACTCACATACTGCTCGACCCTAGGCCAATGTGTAATTGATATCCTCGAATACCTGTTTTTTTTTGTTTTTCTATTATTTCGGTGGTCACTTGAAACAGCATAACGTTAGTAGACACGAGATTAAATAACGAAAGTCCAGTAATTAATCGCTTATGTAAGATTAAACAGATCCGAAAATTCAACAAAACCAACGAAACTTCAAAACTCTCGCATATTTCCATCAATCACCCTTCAAGATCAACCCAAATAGAAATCCAGCTCGAAAGTGAAACCCAAGCCGTCAGTGATTCATTCGAAACCAAAGATAACTGATTTACATTGATTTGAACTGATTCTATTAACTTAGACTGATTCACATTGATATTGAACTATACAATTGTTATTTGATTATGTACCGTAGCCGGACCTTAAGTCCATCTTCACCTTGATGATTAACCTTACCGTAGATAATTTTTATGAATGTGAATTTTGAAAAGAACAATGTAGATATCATTTTGAAAAGACAATCGAAATTGCGGGTCGCAATTTATGGACCCCCGAGTGTTTTATGTAGGGCCAGAACACAAACGGTTTTGAGAAATGTTTTAATGGATCGGTAACACACATGCAAATATAACATGCAAATTTAAATAAACCTATTGAAACATCAATTAAACCCTATCAAATATGAGAAAAAAGAGAATTAAAAATAAAATAATAAACATAAAAAATAAATAAAAAATAATAACAAAACGCACCAAGATCAGCACGATACCAACACAAACATAACAAGAAAACACAACAAATTCGACAAAATTGAAAAATTAATAAAAAGTTCATGAAAATGAAACTTAAATCAAAAAATTTGAATTACTAATAATTCAATACAAAATTCTATATGAAAAATTATTAAAATAAATTGAAAAATAATAAAATTAAAGAATAGAATTCACTAGAAAATAACAAGGTCGAATTTTGTTTTACTGCATCAAATTTAACATGCGAGGTTAGGGACAGAAAATAGGTATAAATACCGATCCATTTTCACATTAAAAAAAACCATTTTGAAACCATTTTTAAAATCATTTTTTGATCTAGAATTTTGTTAGAAAATCTATATTAAAACTTTAGGTGAGAAATAGTTTTATTTGGAGCTTTCTCTCCACGTCACATCCTCGCAACCTCGTTAGAGCTCTGCTTGGATGTCGGCGTGGGGGGAGATGCATTTTTTATGCTTTTATGATTTTATTGAACAAGTAATTTTGTATGTTGATTATTTAATAAGTACTTATAATATTAACTATTGTTTTTCCGGCCCACAGCCAACACAAAACGCAAGTTAGTAAAATCTACATAGTACAGATTCATGTACGTGCGTGGAAAATCGCCAATGATATGTATCCGGGAAGACCCAGCGTGCGGAACGCAGGGGTCGTAACGTCAATATTGTTCCATATAGAAGAAACGAGAATTAAGGAAGGGATCTTTTGGCTGCTTCCTCGTTTCTTATTTCTGTAAACTCGACCTAACTTATTTTTTTACACACGGCTAAAAATCATCACACCGAGTAGTCCAGTGGGCACTCAATAAATATAATATAAACACAATGTGCGTCTAAGGCTTATTAAAGGGTAATGGTACGGGAAATAAATTAATTCATTAATTAATCTAAAGTAGTTTGTTGATTAAGATAAAGTAGCTCATTAAATAAACGAAAATAATTTATTGATTAAAAGTAAAGTAATTATTGAGTAAAAGTAAGTAATTCATTAAATTATTATAATTTATTGATTAAAATTAAAGTAACGACAAGTAATTCATTGATTAAATTAGTATATTTCATTTTAATAAAATTAAAGTATTTATTGGGTAAAAATGAAGTAATTTATTGGGTAAATAATTCATTGATTATTGATTAAAAATCAAGTAACTCTTTGATTAAAACTAAGGTAATTCTTTGTCTAAATGATAAAATAATTGATTAAAAATAAAGTAATAAGGTAAATTCATCGATTAAAGATAAATTACTTCGTTGTTTAACGATAAAATAAAATAAATTAGTTACTTAGAAAATTAAATTAACACCAAGTCATCGATTAAGACTGAATTAATCCGAAATCGTTGTTATAAAGTAAAGCTCGCATTGTTAATAAATTAAATTTGTAAATCAATTAAATCGATGGAATCCAATTTTAATTAAGTAAATACGAGTTCAAAGCAAGACGAAACCAAAATTTACTTAAGAAATTGATGATTGCACCCCATAATTTCAAAATCCCAACCAAAATATGAGAAAATACATTTCGTAAATATCGTAAGGAAACAACTGAAAGCCTTCGAAAAATCATAAAATTTATTCCCCTTCAAACAATGAATGCTCCATCATCTGCTAAATAGCGAATAACATCATCGAGAAGTAATGAACGATCACTCCAATAGTCAATAGAGAGTAGATTCCGAATCCCTATAACAACGTTAAATTTGTGCTAAACTAAATCACAAATTAAAATACCCACCATTTACAGGACCCGTTGTGTTGCCATACATTAAAGATCACCCTCGGCAAACCAAATGGAAATACTTAACGAAATTCTAAAGAGTTAATAACATTAAAAACTGAGATATAACGTACGAAACTTACCAGATCGCGGAATGTCGAATTTTTGACAATCGCCGAAAATTAATAATCGATCATTAACTATTCAATCTACCATGAACGCAAACAGACAAATTCCACAGGATGTATATTCCAAGCGTGAACCATGTCAATGTTATAAACAATCAAAATCCGTTTATTTTTAATAATCAATATTTTCAGCATCCGGCGAATTGACTGAAACGATGGAAAACAAATCACATTCAGAGGAGGCAATTAAAGAGCCAGGAACATTCTTGGAAGGAGAAAGACGGAAGGAATTGGTCGCCATACATAGTGGTAACTCATTTTTAAATTTTATACTCATCGTCTTTAGTGATAATTAAACGATTTTAATTGCAATACCTCTGGTTAATATTATTAAATAATTTTCATTTTTACCACCAGCGTTAATTTTATTAAACTGCTTACATCACAATGCATCATTTATAAGACGGCAGAGTCTAGTGCACAGCATTATCAACCTAGACGGTTCTGTAGCGAGGTTAGCAATACGGCGTCGAATTATGATTAGAAAGAATAGTTCCTGCAGTTGAGGGCTCTGAGCCTCATTGAGGAAAGCGATAGAACGTTTATTTCAGCAACTAACATTCAAATGAACTATCAGGTGCCCATGGTGAATCAGTGATAGAATTAGGTCTCTAAAATATTACTCCTAGTTCATATATTTAATGCTCACTAATAAACATATTCAATTAAACAAGGAGATTATTGACATTTAAGGAAAAGATCTAATTAATAGGAGTCATAAAGGTGTCTACGACAAGACAATATAATATGACCTCTTCTTGACCCATGATATATTAAATCATGAAATACCTTTTCCAAGACCATAATGATAAAACCCTATGACGTTAATATATTTCAAGGGAAGTAGTTTCCAGCAACAATCTGAAATCACAACCCATGTCAAATACTATTAGCCGAAATCCCAAGTACAATAACCTCGATAACCGCATTACTGAGGCTTTCCCGTAAGCGAATATCCGTTGACAATATTTAATTTCAGCTCTGAATTCCACTCTCCCTCGCAGATCGCTGGAGATGGGCTTGGGCCCAACACCGCCAAGAGCGATGTCCGGAATTTCCGCCGTCGAAATTCCTCGACCGGGAAAACCTGGGAGCGGTTACGTCCACGCAATGGAACCCGTCGGAGGAAATACATCAGCAGGCCTGACGGCAATTGGAAGACCTGATGTCACAACAGCGAGACTTAGATTCGCAGGTGGCCCGAGCTCGCCAGCATTTGGCAAATGTAGAAGAAGATTTGCTGGCGGGTCGGATTGCCAACTCGTACTGGCACCCCCAACAGACCTCACCAAGCAACACACGTAGTACTAAAAGGCCGACGATGGCCATTTCCGGCTTCACACCTGAAGAGTGGGTGGCGAGCCAATTCCCCTAACAGTGGTGACAATCTTATTTGTTTTGAATCAATACTAGTAACTTGTGATTTCTCGTTATATTAACTTTAAAAAATAAAATTTATAAACTTGTCGTTAGTTGTTTCTGCCAGATAAAATTCTTCTTCTTTGTACATGAATTTGTTTAAATTAATATTAATATGGTGTGCTTATACCCGTAATATGAATCTCTAGACTTAATTTTGCTTATAATAGCTATGGATCCGACTCAGTTATTACAACAGGAACTATCCCGAGCACAGCGGAACAATCGAACACTCTATGGACAAATCATACAGCTTACCAAGGAGGTCCAGCAAGTGAAATCTAACTGGGTGGACCCGGCCAGGCTAAAATCCATCTACCAACGCCTAACAGCGGCTCAAAGGGGCTGGGCAGAAGAGCGTCAGTTAAACCAAAGTCTCCGGACTCAAATCCGAGGGCTGGAAGTCGCCCTGGCAGCAAGTCAGGAGGGGCAAGCGGTAACTTACCCGCACATCTTCGCCCCATCCCAGTTATCCTACCAGACGCAGACCCACGACCCTACACCTGCCAAAGATTCTCCAACCGTCCCATACAGCAGTCGTCGACCGGGACGCAAAGAACGTGCACGCCGCAAAGCCGAACAGCTATTGGACAAAAAAACAATCTTGAATAGTTGATTTGACAGATGAACTACACTTTTCTTTAAAATTATAATTGTGATTAAATCAAAATTTGTATGTCCTCAATATAATTAAAAACGGAATGATCATCAGAAGGTCGTGAATACTCTCCTTATGTCGTCGGAAAAATAGTGTTCTTCTATTAGTAAGCATGAATTTTGAATCTCCACACAAGGGACGGAATAAAGCGAGCATGTCTTCTAAAGACAGCTCGTTGGACCCGCGGGTTGTCCGAGCAATTACAGTATTAGTAATAGTGCTCAATTTTTGCGGAAAATCCACCCACTCGAACACATTTCCAACGTTGCCTAGCAACGGGTGCCGAGTGGCAGCTAGAATCATTTTGTATGGCGTTACTGGGGCAACCATAAAGATAAGCAAGTTTCGAAACCCTGTAACCCACCGCCTGTAATATAATCTTATGAATTCGTGTTCTTTATCGTTATAAATTGGAATATTTTTTTCGAATTTAAAAATGAATATAAGACTTTCTGATAACAATACAGGAGATGAACCTGTGATAATTTCAGAAATATTTGCTCAGATAAAACAAACAGTTTTTCTTCCTTCAACTTTATTTGACAACAAAAAACAGTGTTGCCGTTATTTTATTATTAGCAATAATATAAACAATATAAACAAATCCAATGACGATAATAAAAGTAATAAACGTGATAATTAACAGCCCCTAAAAAGTAAATAAAAAGATGATATATAAACATTAAGTCAAAAAATCGGGTATTTTAAACACATGGCCCACGACGTTGTCTTTTGCGACCTGAAACGAAGCACATATTTTTTTAATTTAACCTATTATAACAATTAAAATCATGATTAGCTTTAAAATTTAGAACTTTCTTTTAAATTATTTTTATTTGAACGATTGCGTCTGCTTGAATAATATTATTGAAAACAGTTTTAATTAAAGGAGATTGGTGAGCATAGAATTGTTAATATTTCTATTAATTTCCAATGATTTAGAATTCCGAACAGAATTTTGTAATTTTTCTAAACAATCACCGAATTTCATGTCCTGTTTATCTCTATAAATGGTTCTGACGCATTATCAGAATCAATTACGATATAAATTACTATTGGTGGGTTACAGGGTTTCAAATCTTGCTTATCCTCCCGGTGACCCTAGTAACGCCATACGAAATGATGCTGATCGCCACTTGGCACCCGTTGCTAAGCAACGTTGGTAATGTGTTCAAGTGGTGGATTGTCCGCAAAAATTGAGTACCATGTGCTAGTACTATAGTTGCTCGGACAATCCTCGGGTTCACGAGCTGTCGATAGAAGACCTATGCTCGCTTTGTTCTGTCCCTCGTAACTCTTCAGGATTAGGTTCTTATTCGACTGTGGAACGAATTGGCGGGGTGATGAAAATGTTTAGGGCAATGTTGGCATACGATTATATTAAAATAACAATTCAACTAAGGCTAAAACTGTTCTATTCGATTCAAACACATGTATATCATTTACTATTTGACGTTTTGGAGTTGTGTTGCGCGACGTCGGGCACGTTCCTTACGTCCCGGTCGACGATTGTTGGTTGTAGTGATGGGTTCTTCTGCTGGCTTGGTGGTTGTCTGCGGCATTTGGGTTGGGGCGAAGATGAGCGGATAAGTTACCGCTTCACCTTCCCGGCATACCGCTAGGGCGACTTCAAGTCCCCGAATCTGCGTGCGCAGGCTCTGGTTGAGCTGCCGTTCTTCTCCCCAGCCTTTCTGGGCCGCTGTGAGTCGATGGTAGATCGTTTTCGTCTTTGCGGGATCCGTCCATGTTGCTTTCATATGTTGCATTTCTCGCGTTAATTGGATAATCTGGGCGAGTAATTCCGTGTTTGCTTGTCTCGCGTGGTCCAATTCCGTTTGCAAGATTCGTAAGGACGACATCGCTGTAATTAAACAGATTATTTTATTTTATCCTTGATTAAGTTAAATAGTCACTCATCCCATTAAACTAAATCATGCATAACTCTAGTTATAAGAAGAAAATAACACACAAATTGCTAATATTTTGAATCAACCACTACACAAAACTATCATTATTAAGTCATTCTTCGGGACAGTATCGCTTCAGGCTTCGTCTGAGAGCCTCCACTGTGTAGGGTCTTCGGGTATCTCGGACTGGGCGAGGTGGATAGGCGACGGCGATCCGCCCGGCGAGGATGTCTTCCACCACATTTGCAAGGTACATCCTCGCCTTAACCACCTGCAAATCTACTTGCTCCTGCACCCTTTCCCACTGGGTGAGGAGGTTCTGTGCGTTTGTGTAGGTTTCTGCCGCTGGGTATTGTAGTCCTGAGATATCGCAGGGCTCCTTCTCTACGCCTAATATCTTCCAGGCAGTCGGATACGGCCATTGTTGATGTATCGGACCTGAAGACCTCGTGGTCGATTGAACTATGGACTGATTCTGCTTTCCCACACTTTGATGCTGTGTTCGTGTGACATGTCTAAAACGCTCTATTATTATCTCCATTAACTTTACCATGTTAAAATGTTAAACAAGTAGGGCTTATGTCACTGTTGAGTGTCATCTGATTTAATCTTATTGAGTCCTAGTGGCGTTCTATCTGGTTGGACTGCTTTCGAAACGGGCGAACTATGTTGATGAAATTACATTTACAGGTGGTAAGTCTATTGATCAACTCATTTTATTTAATTAAGCAGGATGGTGTTAAGAAATTGCCGAGTTGATTTTAAGGGTAGCGACTATATTGATGGAGGTAGCGTTAAATGCAAGTGGGGATTTTAAGGACTTTGTGCCGGTATTCTATCTTATTTTGTTCGCTTAATTAAATTTTCATTTTTAGGCTTTCCAATATAAATTTGGTCGTTAAACCGAACAACTCTTATCATCATATCCTATGATACAAGTTTACGGATTTTCTAAATCCAACATTGACATTAATTTCATTTAGCAAATGCTATGATCAATGGAAGGCGAGAGCGGATGTCGATTCACTGAAGCGTCGACGTATGTGTGGTGTAACTTCCGGCGGATATCGCGGTTTGAACGGTTGAAAGGAAGTGAGATTATGTAGCTACATCCGGTGATTTATAATATTTCATTTTAGGATTATCGATCGGCAAATTCATCGAAAGTTTATTCGGGTAAGTTATGATGCAAATTAATTTGAACATCTTATCGCCATTTTTTAAGGGAAACGGTATATTACGTTCGAGATCTTCAAGTGGACGAACTTTATGCTATTGGAATATTTTCGCTTTATGGATTTTTATGCATTCGACATTTTTGTGAGTTAATGATTTGTATATTGTTAAAATAAAAGTTTTTCTCATTTTTCAAAATATGGATTTTTATAATGATATTAATTTAATTTAAACAATAATTCATATATTTTGTTTTTCGTCTCTGAACTTGTTTCATTTTTAGAAAACCTTATCGCAAACTTATAAATCATTTCAGTTTGGATTTAGGGACGGTTGTAATAACTTAGTTCGGTTTCATTACTCGGTTTTCGCATATCTTTTATTCCAACTAATTTATTCGACCTTTACTTCGACTCTATAAAACTATATTAACATCATTGCTTCCACTAATTTATTCAACCTTTATTTTGATTCCGTGCAACATCATTATTTCAACTAGTTTATTCCACCTTTATTCTATGAAACTATTTTAACATTAACATTATACTAATAAATTCATGAATCTAGTTCTACTCTATTCTTGTCTAAGGTTTATTTGATCTTTACTAAGGGAACTAAGTTACTTTTATTCAAATTGTTTAATTTTAATCACTGAATGACTTGGTTGATCGGCATCGTCTTTTAATTCAATTAAGGTATTTTTATTAATCAAGGAGCTATTTAACTAATAAACTATGAAGATTTTACATTTAATCTATAACTACGTCAACTTTAATCGTTTTAATTTATTTATCCATAAAGTATGTATAGTTACGCAAAGTTCCTTTAATTTTACTCAAAATGAAACAAATTCAGCTTAATCCAGAGTTAATTGTCTTTAGTTATTAATCAGTAATTTAATCTAAACGAGTTAATGAATTATTTATCGAATAATTTTTACAGTTAATTTGGTATACCAATGATTAGTTTATTACACATTATAGGTTCAATTAGTTATATCAACGATTTTAATTTGTTTTATTCCCGTACCCTTTCCCTTTAATAGACCTTAGGCGCATTTTGTGTTCATATTATATTTACTGAGTGCCCACTGGACTACTCGGTGTGATGATTTTAAGCCGTATGTAATATGATTTTAGGTCGATTTTACAGAACTGAGAAACGAGGAAGCAGCCAGAGACTTCTTCCTTATTCCTCGATTCAATTATAGGGATGAATATTGACGTTACGACCGCTGCGTTGCGCACGCTGAGTCTTCACGGGTACATATCATTGGCGATTTTCCACGCACTTACATGCATTTGCACTATGTAGATTTTATTTGCTTGCGTTATGTGTCGGCTGTGGGCCGGAAAAATTTCGACATTTTAAGTTATAAAAACATATAAAATAAGTTATATATATCAATAATATTTATTAATTATAAAACAACATAATTACCCATTTTTAACCAATTGAAAAAAACATCATAGCATAACATGAAATAACATAAATACCTCTCTCCCCACGTCAACGCCGAGCAGAGCTCCATTGAGATGCAGGGACGTGACGTGGAAAGAGGGTTCCACCATAAATAATTCTCACCTAAAAATTCTGAAAGTAAAGTTTCTAAATAGAATTGAACAATTTTCACAATAGTTTTAAACGAGCTTTCAAAAATGGTTTTTAATCAATCTGAAAATAGCTTAAACAATTTTCAAAAATGGTTAAGTTAAATGTGAAAATGGATCAGTATATATACCTAATTTTCTGGTGTGTGAAATTTGATGTAGTAAAACAAAATTCGACCTTGTTCTTTTCTAGCAAATTCTATTATTTATTTTTATTATTTTTCGATTTATTTTTATAATTTTTTATTTAGAATTTTTATTGAATTATTGCTAATTCAAAATTTTCCGATTTAAATTTCACTTTAATGAACTTTAATTGATTTTTTCAATTTCGTCGAATTTGTTGTGTTTTCTTGTTGTATTTGTGTAGGTATCGTGCGGATCTTGGTGCATTTTGTTAATATTTTAATTTATTTTTATGTTTATTATTTTATATTTAATTCTTTTATTTCTCAGATTTTATATGGTTTAATTGATGTTTCAGTGGGTTTATTTAAATTGCGTGTTATTTTTGCGTGTGTGTTTCTGATCCATTTAAACATTTTTCAAGGCCGTTTACGTTCTGGCCCAACACTATTGTATTTCAATCTCACTTATGACATGCTACAAATAATTCACTGACTCGTCGACTATGTCATTAGACTTAAGTGCAATTCACAAACCACCTAACATTATAGTCCGAAATAAATACAAGTCTGAAAATAACTTTGAAACTGACTATCGTACAAAGCATTTACTTACGTTTTAATTAAACTTTGTTAAATCAAATGATTTAATAATGTTATGAAAATAAGTAACCGTTGTAGCAAATACCTCATTATTACTTCTTTTAAAATTAAAATATGATTAAATATTATATCAGATATTTAATATTTTAAATAATACAATAATTATCTTTATATTTAAAACAATAATTTTATGAGAATATTTAATATTAAAAAACTTCATACTCTTATCGATTTTTTGCATTTTTACAAACCAAAAACAATTCCTACACTCAGTATGCGCAAGTGGCTCGCACCATCATGGAGCGGCAAATGACTGTCAAACTAATCATTTGGAAGTCTTGAAAGCAATGACAGAACATTTGAGGGTTCACTGTCACATTTGTCAAGGACATTTTCGAGAGAATGGTCTAAGGAGGCATGTGAGAAGTAATTAAAATTCAAATATTTATTCATAATTAATTATGCTTTTAGTCATGCACCCAGGGGCATTGCAGCCACCTTGTGAATAAGGACATACTGGCCCTGGTAGAGGACAATTATGAAGTCGGTTATACACAGTGGAACATCATGTCCGAGTTTTGCAGGATCAGATGATTACAACCCACGCACTGATAGAAGTTAACCATCAACAGGTGCAGGATCAGATTGGAGCTATCCACCAGCAGATGGCAGATAATCACGATCAGGTGCTGGCAGCAATCCTGGGTTTAAACCAAAATGTACAACACTAATTATACTACACCAATTGTTTTTATAATATATTTTTTTGTTTTTGTTATTTTAAATTACAAATTACTGTAAAATTACAAAAAGCACATACATTATTAATGAATTGAGTTAACATTTCATGTCCATCTTCGTTTGAATAAATATGATTGAAATCCAATAAAACATTGAAATCTCATTCAAATACATGCTTGATTTACCAGAAAATAATTGGTGGCTAGTATAAAAATCTCGTCCTACTCTTAAATCAAAATAACGAGCACCTAATTATCGTGCACATAGAAATTAAATTAAAACTTTTAAAAAATAATTAGCATTAGGCTACACAAAAATTTTTAATATTTTTTATGTTTAGAGCGGTGCAGCAGTAGATGAAAATTGTATCGATAAAGTGGTGAAAAAATTAGAATATTTAAAACTAATAAATAAAGGGAAAAATTGATGAAAAATTAACACAGAGGTGCAAACAGATATGTACTGATAGCAAATTAGGAGAACATTAAATATATACTTGTTGATTTTCTTTATTTATAATTATTTTTAAAGTCTCCTTATTGGTGTCATAGATGACTTTGAATCTGGAATTTACACAATCGAAACCGGATAATTTGCACTGCGGAATATCGATTTTGGTAATGATCGGTTAAATTTTAAAAAATGTCTTAAATCGACAATTGAAAAATGAAATTAACGAATTAAAACTTTCACCTTATCATGGCGCATGTTGTAACGGTCCTCAAAAAACAATAAACTATATTAATTTTCTTTATTTTTAATTCATTTTATAAATAAATTTTTGGAACAAGTTTTAGTAACAATATAATTAATTGAAAGCGATAAAAATTATCGATTTAAAAAATATTGGAAATAAAATTATTATTTAAGACGATTGTGTAAATTTTTTTGACGAGAAAGAAAAATTAGTTTCAGTTTTAATCGAAAAACGATCTTATTAAACAAATGCCCAAATTCCAGTTTGTGATGATGTAGGAGAAATGTGGAGGTGAATCTAGAATTCTGTAAAGAATATAAAAGAGATATAGAAACAATTGTATGTTCAGATAAGTGGCGACCAAATTATCGATTGACTGGATTTGGTTTTTAATATTTTACTGTTAGTCATTCTGAAGAATTTGTTGATAGTGAAACTGATAAAAATACTCAAACAATCTTTAGAATGTTTTTGGAGAAAGTTAACAACTGGTATTCGTCAAAATAATATAGAAAACTATATAAGTGAATTTCTCTAGCTTCGATAGGCAAAAACTAACAATTTAAATCAATTTGAATTTTTATTGATTGTATCAAAGATTTATCTGATTCAACTGAGTAAAATGCAAATATTAATACATAAATATATTTATCACATCATAGAGTCTATAGACACTTTTGGGTGGAAATTCTGGAGTGACCCCGTACGCGGTTACATAACACACATAAAGTTTTGGATCTAGATATTTTGTTTAAACTTTAAAGTAAGCTGCAAATTGAAGATTGAATGAAAAATGTGATTCTAGAGATCAAATGAATGATTTGTAATATTTTGAAAAAAATAAATCATTCCTTTTGAATAATAAACAGTTCTTAACTGCTCTCCAAAAAACCAATAAGATACAAGTAAACCAAAAAACTTAATTAGATTTCATTATTAACTTTTATATTAAAAATCATGTTATTAAATAAATTAAAAATTATCAATCACTATATTAAGTTTTTTATTAAAAATCGAATTTCATTAAAATTAATTTGTTAAATAATTTAATAATATTCGAAATGGTAACATAATAATTTCATTAATATTACTTTTTCTATTGTTCTTCAAGTACAAATTCATTTCTAGTATTGGGATGATACAGTTTCCCACTGATTAATATGCAAGCAATATCATTTTTATATTATTTATTGATTTGACTTTCTTGTGGAAATCCTCTAAATCCAAAAGTTCTAAGCATATCCTTAATGAAATATTATCAAATCATTTTAATTAACGTGTAAACAACTGATAAATCTTAAATATTTCTGTGAGTTTAGAAGTCTAATTTTAATTAAAAATTTGTAAGTGAAATCTAATCTTACTTGAGATCCTTTGTCTGGTCCTGAAGGTTCTGATAAAAAAAATCATTCATCATATTTAAATAAACGCAAGAGAAACTACTGTTTAAACAATAGAAATAAATTTTAATTTTTTAAGTTAAACAAAAAATTTAAAGTGAAACTTTAATTTTGAACATATAAACCTTAAATATCTAAGTTTGTATTTTAAAAACTTTCAAATTATATAAATAATAGAGGATGCACCAAGGGACATTTATGAAATCTAAATAGATATTGGATAAGACTTAAAAATCTAACATAAAATTGATATTAGATTGAACTTTATAATTCAATCAATAGATAAAAGTCATGAATATTCGTCATGAATGAAGTTTGAAATATTTTCTAATTGATTTTACTTTTATTATTTCTGGATTTTTGTAAATACCTAATCTATATACTGTTGGCGAATAGGGTTGGTTTTTATTTATTTTTTCTAGGGTATTTGTGTATCTACCCCCCTAAACGCCAGCAAGATTATTATTCTATCCCTCCTATGTACCCATGGTGATTGCTATGTTGGTCCTGTACATAGAGGTTGAAAATTCATGAGCAGGTGAGCTCCATTTCTAGAACTACTCCTCATGATATTTTCTCTTTCGGGTTCTGGACTGCCGATGGAAGGTCTTACGTCTTTTTTTTCTATATCCTGGTCCTTACTCGTCTATTCCTACAATTTCCATACTTATTCATCATCTTACGCATTATTTACAAAAATATCCTTCAAAAATTTGGGCAGCGTTCCTCCCTTATTTTTCGGTAAATTTCCTATTTCATTTGTTTAATCACGGTAACGACTGCATTTTCCTAATTTACCTTTATCTTTCCCTATATTAAGAATTTGATTACCAGTTCTTCAACTTCCGGTACATTTCCCATGATTTTAAGTAATTACAACCCTCTGCGGTCACTTTAAGAAACACTTCTCTCTTCTGTCAGATTATATCATTCAACTTTTGGAAAAGATACTTTCAAATTTACATTCCTATACTA
Organism: Schmidtea mediterranea; assembly: GCA_022537955.1. Lineage (NCBI taxonomy): Eukaryota > Metazoa > Platyhelminthes > Tricladida > Dugesiidae > Schmidtea > Schmidtea mediterranea. The sequence continues at coordinate 88,234 of JAKGRZ010000038.1, read as the reverse complement.
TCCTATCCTTTCCTACGTGATTTTCTGATTCATTTTCTGACAAAGTTTTAAATTTTCCCTACAAAACTTTATTCCCCTTTAACTGAAATCGCACTTCCCGAATTTTATTTTCTACTCGCCCCGGCCACTTTTCAGCAGTCGCTACGAGTTGTACAACGATGCCCTGCGTGGAGGTCCTGTGCAATTGCCAGACCCTACTGCGGACTACCGAGGTGTCCACAAGGCATGACCCGGGAGCTCAACTAGGGGACTTAACCCACCAGCCGGCACGAGATCTGTCCCATGGACTACTATTGAAATACTTATTATAAATAAGATTTTAGGGGGACTTGTCAGTGGCAACAAAATATTCCACGACCATCCAGAATAAAATCAAAGTAACAAGACTTCGAAATATATATTTATACAAGAAAACAATACTTACAATCCACAGTCATGCAACCAAATTGGAAAAATTGGCATAAATTGGCATAAACACTTTGTCTAAAAATGACTCACGGTTCGTCTGGTGGGTTACAGGGTTTCAAATCTTGCTTATCTTCCTGGCGACCCTAGTAACGCCATACAAAATGATACTACTCCACTTGGCACCCGTTGCTAAGCAACGTTGGAAATGTGTTCAAGTGGTGGATTGTCCGCAAAAATTGAATACCATTGGCTAGTACTATAGTTGCTCGGACAAGCCTCGGGTTCACGAGCTGTCGATAGGAGACCTATGCTCGCTTTGCTCTGTCCCTCATAAATAATTGTTCGTGGTTAGTGCTTAATTGCCTGTGGAAAACTGAGACGTAATAGGGTTACTTATGACCGTACTGGTATGCAATTTCAAAAGATAACGACTCAACTAAGGCTAAACTACTCTATTAAATCAAATCACATGATAAATATCTACGGTTTGGTATTTTGAAGTTGGGTTGCTCGACGTCGGGCACGCTCCTTACGTCCCGGTCGACGATTGTGGGTGGCGATGGGTTGCTCTGCTGTCTTGATTACTGTCTGTGGCATTTGAGTTGGGGCGAAGATGAGCGGGTAGGTGACCGCTTCACCCTCTCGGCATACAGCTAGTGCGACTTCTAGCCCCCGGACCTGCGTTCGCAAACTCCGATTGAGCTGGCGTTCCTCGGCCCAGCCCTTTTGAGCTGCGGTAAGTCGTTGGTATAGGACTTTGGTTCGTTGAGGATCTAAGCACGTCGCTTTGATCTGCTGCATCTCACGGGTTAGTTGCAGGACTTGACTAAGTAATTCGGTGTTCGCCTGCCTCGCGCGATCTAACTCCGTCTGCAGGATCCGTAGAGAAGCCATTGCTGAAATTAAAGGGATTTTTACTCGTCAATTTATAGTCAGCCTCAGTATTTTAACTCTTTCAAACAACTCAACATTCATTTTCAGATATATAAGAAAAAGAAATACACGCAATGCTAATTATAATCATTGTCTAATCACTATAACGCTTTGTCAGTTCATTCATCCGGGCAGAATCGTTTGAGACTTCTTTTGAGAGCTTCTACCGTGTAAGGACGTCTAGTATCTCGAACCGGACGAGGTGGATGGGCGACGGCGATCCGCCCAGCTAGGATGTCATCCAGCACATTTGCAAGGTACATCCTTGCCTTGACTGCTTGTAAGTCCACCTGCTCCTGCACCCGCTCCCAATGGGTGAGGAGGTCCTGCGCATTTGCAAAGATTTCAGCGGCTGGGTATTCTTGTCTCCCTGGTTCGAGAGGGTCGCTACTCGGGTCCCGTGCTTTCCGAGGGATGGAATATGGCCACTGTGACCGGGGTCTTTCTATTGCGTCGGTGGTTCGTAATATCCTTTCCGAGCGTTTCTTCTGAGTGGTAATCTGATTGTTGGACATGCTCTGTAATGATCGAAATTTAAATCATGAAAATTAATAGTGTGGGGAGTAGGGTCTTGGCTATTTTAATTAAAGAGAGTTTAGGTAGGCCCAAGATTCGATGTATCTAGTGACTATCATTGGGGTTTTTCTGGGCTCGATCCGTCTGCAATACGTACGTGCACCTATAAAATAGTTTAGGGTGAAGGCGAGTCAAACGTTCTGTGAAATTCATGAGGTACCCCATTTTCAATTATAATTTATCTATAATTAACGCTTTTAATAATTTATAATTTTTGGAGTTAATTCGAGTTAAATTTTCTTAATTAAATTTGCAAGATCGACTTGATTCCAATTTGATCAAAGTAGATCGATGTTTACCTTATTCGCTTCGAGAAAAATGTGTTGTCGTATTGTTTACATTATCGACCGGCGAGTACTTGTTCGAAAGGAATTTATCGTGGGTTCTATGCTAATTATTTCGACCAACGCATCGAGTTAATTTATCCGACCGTCTCGGAAATTTTAAATCATCGCATTTCAAAAATTGGTGTAGTTATAAACATAATTTTCATTCGTTCTCGTCGCAATATTGGGCTACCCCTATCTTGGATTTTATTAACATTCCTCGAATGGACCTTTTCCAATATCATTGAACTTTGGGGAGCGTTGGTGTTGTTAATAAAACATCTCATCGAGGCGACTTTTCGTGGTGAACATGGATTTTTGCTATTTTCAAATTTTGATCTCATGACGGTTCAGTTCACAAGTCGTGCTACGTCGGATTAACTTGGATTTTATGAAAAATCCCTGTCTAATTTCGCAATTAATTTGTCTAAAACACGATTCTGATTTATTGGTCAATTTCTAATCTTTGCACAACTACAACATAATCCTAACTTGCCAGATGATATCTAAAAATGTTCCAATTTTATTGTTAATCCTAAAATTTTTGAATTGATTGGTTTTCATTTACTCCACTGTACTATTGGATTTTAATTTATTACGGATCGCAATCTTTGCTTACCTCACCGAGATGATCTCGGTTTGTGGTTAATCTTATATCCTAGTAAGTACGATTTTTATTCCCTATGATTGTCAATTGTAGCAGAGTTAACAAATAAAATTTTATTTTCGTCTCAATTACAAACTTTACTTATTTTATCAACAAGATTTTATTTTCATTAATCGAAAATTTTATTAAATTTTTCCTTACAAACAAGATTTTATTCTTTATTAAACTTTACCAATTTTTTTTTTTTGTTACAATTAAGATTTTCTTTTATATCAAATCACGGTACAATTGAGATTTTGTTTGTTACTAATCCTAATTTTATTAAATTCATTTCATTCATTTTATCTCCTATTAATCGTAATTTTATTGAGTTCATTTAATCTTCAATTAATTATAACTTTAATAAATTCATTTTACTTCCTATTAATTAAATTCATTTTCATAATTTCATTTTATTTCATACTAATCATAACTTTATTTGATTTCTTTCATTTCCTATTAACCATAATTTTTTTGAATTCATTTTATAACTCTATTAAATTTCTTTCATTTCCTATTAATCATAACTTTATTTTGTTTCATATTAATCCTAACTCTATTAAATTCATTTTTTAGCATTGACACGGAAGTGGTTATATCAGCAATTTCAATTTACGTTGTCCCCGTACCCTTTTCCTTTAATTGATCTTAAGGCATAGTATGTTTATATTATAGTTATTGAGTGCCCACTGGACTACTCGGTGTGGTGATTTTAAGCCGTTTGTAAGATAAATTTTAGGTCGATTTTACAGAATTGAGAAACGAGGAAGCAGCCAGAGACTCCTTCCTTATTTCTCGCTTCAGCTATAGGGATAAATATTTACGATCCGACCGCTGCGTTGCGCACGCTGAGTCTTCACGGGTGCATATCATTGGCGATCTTCCACGCACTTACATGCATCTGCACTATGTTGATTTTACTAACTTGCGTGATGTTTCGGCTGTGGGCCGGAAAAATTTCGACATTTAAAATTTATAAATTTATGAAAACATACATATAAAATTTATTAATCATGAAACAAATAAAGTTACCCATTAACCATTCCAAAAATCATCAAACATAAAATAAGGCATAAAATAGCATAACAGCATAAATACCTCTCCTCCCACATCAACGCCGAGCAGAGCTCCATTGAGATGCAAGGTCGTGATGTGGAAAGAGGGTTCCAATGTAAATGGTTCTCACCTAAAAATTTAAAATAGATTCGAAGTATTTGGGCTAATAAATTTTCAAAATAGTTCACAAATTGTTTACAATTGGTTTACTTTCAAAAATGGTTAAGTTAAATGTGAAAATGGATCAGTATTTATACCTAATTGTGTGACGTGTAAAATTTGATGCAGTAAAACAAAATTCGACCTTGTTCTTTTCTAGCAAATTCTATTATTTAATTTTGATATTTTTTGATTTATTTTTATAATTTTTTATTTCGAATTTTTATTGAATTATTACTAATTCAAAATTTTCAATTTAAATTTCATTTTAATGAACCTTTATTGATTTTCCTAATTTCGTCGAATTTGTCGTGTTTTCTTGTTGTATTTGTGTAGGTATCGTGCGGATCTTGGTGCATTTTGTTATTATTTTATTTTATTTTTATGTTTATTATTTTTTATTTAATTCTTTTATTTCTTAGATTTTATAGGGTTTATTTGGTGTTTTTCAGGTTTATTTTAAATTGCGTGTTGTGTCTGCGTGTGTGTTTCTGATCCATTTAAACATTTATCAAGGCCGTTTACGTTCTGGCCCAACACGTCTAAGAAAGTCTAAAAATTTTTCTAGAAAACCTGACTGAAAAAATGTCTGAAAATTATGAAAATGACTGCCGTATATATAGTATTTTTGTGCCTGTGTGCGACCAATGGGCGATTTTTCGGCATTTTTAGGGCTTTTTAATTATTTTATTTATTTCGAAATATTTTTGTAATTTTTTATATATTTTTCTTTATTTTTTGATATATAAATATTATATTGTTGGATTTTATTTTTATTATTATTTTCTTACAATTGGTGGGTTACAGGGTTCCTCCCAGCGATAAAAAAAATCGTTCGATACTCGGTGTGTGATCCGGGTTTTTGTATCGAACGGCTCAGCGCCATCAGTCCCTTGGCTGATAACAACCTGAACACGACAGTCCGTAGCTGTCCTCTGGTGCCTCACCACCAGCTAGGGAAAAAAATCATCTCTAGGTACCTTTAATCAAACTATTAATTCTGTTCCGTGCACTCTTTCTCTCACCTCTCGGTCTATCTCTTCACTCCCCCCTTCAAAATTTGTGGTAGTCGCATCAGCAAGCTCCCCAAAAGAGGTGATCAATCTCTCGCCGGTTGCTTGCTGACATACGCGACTTGGCCTACCAGTTCCTTTCTCAGTAGGGTTGATCAGGGTTTCCCTTGGGTGAGCGTACTATCCTTTGACAGCTCAGGTTAACCATTTTTCTCGTCCTATCTCAATATAATATCGATAAAAACAAAAAGAATTATACATTAGGAAACTCGGTTGTCGAAATTTTTCCGTCCAATATTTTGTGTCTCTGTGCATGTGTTTTAATTATTTCCTTAATTCGGCTTTCATGTGTTCGGTTTATTACCTTTATTTATCGTTGACGGGTGGTTTTATCTACGAACACTGCATATTTACTTTTCGTTATTTTACACATAGTCATTTATTTCACCATCTGATAATAATTCGAATAATGAATAATACACATTTATTTCATATCATAACAATTCAAGGAAAGTAAACAGTTAGTCTTTCCTTTATCTTTCGTTGACATAACATGCAGTGCGACTCTTGTGCGCATCCATGACAATAACTCAGGTGTCCGCAAGGTATCACCATTACTCGTGCTTCTTCTGTTTTGCACGCATAACATTCCAAATAAGCCTTGGTTTGCTCTTTCATTGTTGTTGCAATCTCATCTTCAATGTTTTTGACTTTCTCCATTAACTTGTTCCAGCTTTTTCCAAATTTGGTTATGTCTAATCTCATGGATAGAATTTCGTATATCCTTTCGGTTGTTACATCTTCATCAATATCGATCAATTTTATTAATATGCAATGTTCGTCGGAGTACAGGTTTGAAATCGTTGATATATCCTCTTTAGCTCTTTTAATTAACTTTTGTTTATTGATTAGTTCCTCAAGATTATCATTTTCGATGTTTAGGATCCCCTTTAGTTTTTCTATTATTTTTGTTGGTTCCATTTCTAAAATTATTAAATCTCTTTTAATTACCCTTTACTTCTAAATGCTAACTAACTAATTAAATACTAATGTTTAGATTCATTCATTTAACTCTTAGTTCCATATTCTGATTTAATAAATTACTGCTTTAATCATTATAATTACTCGTTGTAATTGATTTTATTATCGTTCTATTGCTTTCCCCCGTTTGTCGTTATTCTCCTTACTTACCCCATTTCATTTTATCCCGAATTTTGCCCTTTTAATTGTATGTTGTTTGCTTATGCGTCTTGTCGTGTTGTTGGTATCTTACAAGGGTGTTGTGTCGTCAAGTATTGATGGGTGTTGAATGCTTTGGCGTTGCTGTCTATGTAACTTTAATGTCCGTTTGTTTCCTTGGGTTTTGCAAACAATCGTTGTATTAATGGGTTGGTTGTTTTATTGTAGTCAGCGTGGTTGTTTTTCATTGTTTATATCGTTATCTTGTAGTTGGGTTGTTCGTTTTTCATCAGTTGTTCTCTGGGTTTTTGTTTCATGACGTTCTCATCTCTCTGGGGTTTTCCAACATATCGTCCCAACATCTCTGTTTAAACTTTAAACATTTGCTTATATTTCCTTGGGTTCTTTGTAAAAACAGTCATTTTATGAGCCCCCAAATTTGTACCTAGCAGTCAGGTTGATCGCTTTTTATTGATGTTTCAATTTTCTCCTCGATCTTTACAATTTGATTTTGCAATCTTTAAACTCTATATTCCATCTCTCCGGGGTTCGGTAAAATGTCGTCCCGACATTAATTTTATTTCGGTTTCTTTTGGTCCTTTTCCAATAAAGTTATGTTAATCCCGGCTGAGGGTGTACTGACAGAATTCTCTGTTGTTTCTTAACTTGATTGTTTGGTCTTTCCAGATAGCAAAGCTTCAATCCCGGCTGAGCCCCCAAATTTGTATGGTGGGTTACAGGGTTTCACATCTTGCTTGACTTTCTGGTTACCCTAGTAACGCCATACAAAATGATGCTGGTCGCCACTTGGCACCCGTTGCTAAGCAACGTTGGTAATGTGTTCAAGTGGTGGATTGCCCGCAAAAATTGAGTACCATGTGCTAGTACTATAGTTGCTCGGACAACCCTCGGGTTCACGAGCTGTCGATAGAAGACCTATGCTCGCTTTGCTCTGTCCCTCATAACTATTCAGGGTTAGTTCTTAATTGACTGTGGAAAACTGAGACGCAATAAGGTTGCTTGTGACAATACTGGCATGCAATTTCAAAAGAAAACGACTCAACTAAGGCTAAAACTACTCTATTTGAATCAATCACATGTGGAATATCTACTGTTTGACGTTTTGAAGTTGGGTTGCTCGACGTCGGGCACGCTCCTTGCGTCCCGGTCGACGATTGTTTGTTGGAGTGATAGGTTGCTCTGCTGGCTTGGTGGTTGTCTGCGGCATTTGGGTTGGGGCGAAGATGAGCGGATAAGTTACCGCTTCACCCTCCCGGCATACTGCTAGGGCGACTTCGAGTCCCCGAATTTGAGTGTGCAGGCTCTGATTGAGCTGCCGCTCTTCTGTCCAGCCTTTCTGTGCTGCGGTCAGGCGGTGGTACAAGGTTTTTACCTTTCCCGGTTCCTTCCAGGTTGCTCTAATCTGTTGGATTTCGCGGGTCAATTGAATAATTTGGGCGAGTAATTCCGCGTTTGACTGTCTTGCGCGTTCCAGTTCCGCTTGTAGAAGTTGTAGGGACGACATTACTATAATAGAAGAGAGCATTTAAATTTCTTATTGCCTCAATTAAATCAAATTTTATTTAGTTAAACAAATTGCATGGAGCAAGTTTATCTATGAGATTAAATAACAAAACAAACAAAAAAAGACATTTAATGCTTAGATCAGTTTCTACAAAACTTCATAGTTATTATAGTTATTCTTCAGGGAATTGTCTCTTTAAACTTCTCTTCAGATCCGCCACCGTATAGGGCTGTCGGGTATCGCGGGCTGGTCGAGGTGGGTATGCCTCCGCGATACGCCCAACGCGGATGTCCTCCTCTACGTTCGTGAGGTGCATCCGGGCTTTGACCCCATTGAGGTCCACTTGCTCCTGCACCCTTTCCCAGTGGGTGAGGAGGTTTCTGGCGTGTTCATATATTTCTTCGGCCGGGTATTGTTGTCCGGCGAGTCCACAGGGATCGGATTCGAGACCCAACAATCGCCAAGTGGTCGGGTATGACCACCGGGGTCGAAGTTGGTCGATATTTGCGGCATTTTGCGGTGCCTTCCTCGGGTGTGGTTCACCTGCTGCTTGAACAGTAATTCGGTCGAGAGGCATGTCTAAATTATTATCGTGATCAAATTCGATTAAATTGTCCGCTTATAATAATAATCGACTAAACGACGACTATGTTATGGCTCTTAGACTTATCAAATTCTACTAGCTTGGTTATTATTACAACTTTTCGCGAAACGACTAGGGCCATTTATCTGTAAGTTCTTGGTGTGATGTATCCAGTTGGCTATCTTTTCTCACGGCATTCCCATATATCTCTTTTTAATGATGATAATAATTAGGACACGTTAGGTGATACTCTAGTGCTATGCAAATGGGTAAGTCGAAATCCACGATCTATCAGGTATTAACGTTTGTCAAGTCAGGATTTGTCCAGTGTATAGAAATAATATTGATTAAGATTCATTTAACAGTTACTAAATACCTAGTGATAATATCTGTTAAAAATCGATTTCAAAACTCAAGGGATACGCGATATTATCAGATATTGAGGTGGATTTAAGGTTTATAAGCACCTAATGTTACTTAAGATTAATTCCGAAATTTGCTAAATATTTAAGAGTTATATTAATTAAAATAAAGTTACAGTTTACTAATATATAATATGGATGTTGATTAAATTAATTTTAAAATTCACTATTATATAATATCAGTATTTATTGAAACAGAGTTAAAATTTACATGTTGGATTTATTTTAATGATGTTTAATTTTTGTTCATCCTGTAGGTACAATGTTGACGGAAACTTCAATCTCTCCGATCACGCGAATGTTAAATTTATTTAATTTGGGTTTCCGGTTTCCGGTTGATTCGTTCGATCTCTCAGATAAATGTATTTATCAATTGGCTACTTTCTGATGTTGCCTTAGTGTATCAGGCTGTCCATTATTGTTAGGCGCTACTATGAAACCATTTGAAGTATGTCGGGTACGTCTGTTTCTCTTATTAATTATACTATTGAACTATTTCAGGAAAACCCAGTGTTTTGATCTCCTTGTGTTATTCTGGGATGGAATATTTGGTCGTTTCACGGAAGAATTACCCATTTGGTTTTCATTATGGAATTTTATGCCTCTTAACGATTTATTCCTAATTTGTATTGGATTTTTGTTCTACCATTTCGTCGTTTTTTGTTTGTGAATATAATTTGGATGGTGATTGGAATTACCTAAATATATGTACTTAAATGCTACAGGATTTGACGAAATTAATTATGAGTTTTTCGGGTGGGATATATTGTCGTGATGCTAAAAGGTAGTAAACTTTGTAATTATTAACGTCATCAGGTTCTTAGCTAGCTTCACCTTATAGTAATACTTCTTATTAATTTAGTTTTTCTTGACGAATTTATATTCATTCATTTTTAAGCAATTTATTTATTTTAATTTATCTTTAAACAACGAATTGATTTATCTTTAAGCCACGAACCTATTTTATTTTATCTTTAAACACTGCATTATTTTAGCTTCGATCAATAAATTCAACACAATATTATTTTTTTTAACCCCAATATTTTGTTTTCTGGTCGCCTCTTCTGCCTATGTTTTTTCTAAACCTTATTTTGCAAGGTTTTGGCAGTTTATTTTATTTTTCGTATGTTTCTTTTCTCATCTGTAGGTTTTTTCCGGATTTTAATTAATTATTTGTTTTATTTAATTTTTGTTATATTTTTAATTTGTTTTAATTAATATGTTTTATTTTATTTTTGGTCTCTTCTTGCGGTGAGTGCTTATGTTACAGCAGCCATATTGACAATTTCCAAATGACATTAATTATTTTGTTTTAACTTGTACAATTTTCACCTTTTTGTTTAAATTGGTTTTGTAATTTTGTTTTGATTTTGGCTCTGAGCCCAACAATAATTTCTTCTGATTTCTTGAATTTTATTTTAATTCTGCTATTCTGCTGACCTATTCATTATTATATTCTTCTGCATTTATATTGTTTTTAATTCTTCTTCTTAGTCTGGAGTCGCAGTTGCCATGGAAGGGAACTGGGTCACTTAAATACGTTTCACGGCTACTCATACTCTGATTAATTAGAACAAGTCTAGCGATAAAAATCATTTCATTTACGTGTATGCATGTAGGTGTCATAAAAATTAAAAATAAAATTTTTAAAATATAATTAGAATAATTATAATGAATTTGTAATAAATTAAATGAGAATAATGCACCTCTATCACAATGAAATCTCGACTCTATCGAATTATGCCAAATAAATGAAATGGAAGAAAAACGTCCAAAAGAACGAAGAAGATGTAGAATGAACTTTTTAGTAGTATGTAAAAATTAAATCATAATTTTTCCTTTCATAGATAAATAATACATAATAAAAAGTAAATTTAATGATAAGGTTTTTAATGAATAAAGTAACTTTACAAATGTGCACGAATAAAAGATTAAAATTATTTATACAAAATTCAAAAAATCTGGTTAAATTTGCTAGTGAAAATCAGAATTCTGTAATATTTTATTAAATCTCATATATTTTCTGTCGATTTGGCATTGACTTATATGGTGGTTCTGTATGCATGTTTTTTGATGCTGTAAAAAACAGCCAACATTCAATAGTATATATAGGATAATTTTTTTAATCAAAGTATTGTTCAAAATCAAAATATCGTTCAGCATAATTTGGTTTGAACTGTCTATCTCAATTTCTGAATTGTTGAGTGGGTTTTAGAATTCGGTTTAATTTTCAGTTTCTTTTTGTTTTGTCAAGTTGATTTTACTGAGATGTGATTGATTATCTAAATTTTCTTCTGGGTCTGATCATTTTGGATTGATATTTAGTTTTGAGGATTTTGACGGATTTGTTTTTAAAATAGATGATTTGGTTGAGAATTTGAGGTTTGAGATTGTATTGCTTTGCATCATTTCTTTTAAACATGTTTGGAGACTGGAATGCGATTATAATATCGATGTAAAGGGTTGGGTATTCATGGTTTCTTTCTTACCTTAATAAAGGAGATGGGTTTGCTGTACTATTGGATCTTTTACTTGAAAACAGCCTTTTGACTCACTCTGTATAATGTACAATGAGTAGTATGTCATGTGGATATTTAGATTGAATTTATGCTTAACCCTTGTAAAATAATTTTCTAGGTGTTTATAAATTTTTTAAAAATGATTTGCTTTAATGAAGCGAATTTTATAATTTATTTTTTGTTCATATTTTATAAAAATTTTAATTTTTTTAAAAACCTAAATATTTTTCCTTGATTAAAAAGTCAAAGTATTTTCCACATTTCAAAAGGCTAAGTATTTTTTCTAGATTAAAAATCCTAAAAATATTTCTTTTTTCTTTACAAACTTTGAAAATAGTTTTTACGCTTGAAGAATACGTTCGGTATTTTAGCTAAAATGTGTCTGTTTGAAAGTAATTTTTGACTTGCGGTTTACTACAAAGTGCGTAGTAATATTTTGATTGATCGAATCTTAAAAACCTCTCATCTGAACTGCATAAAATTATCGGACTTTTCTATACTGATCAATGGTGCCAATTACGTGTCCAATGACATTTCGCTAGAACAATTAGCAATATCGCAACTGCTTCTTACCTTATCAAATCTGACATACTTAATTATGCTCAGTATCTCTTTCTTATAAAAGCTTGTAACAATCTTTTTAAACTTAATTATGATCCTTATCTTCTAAAAAACACTTTTTAACTCTTTGTAGGCAATGTAACTTGGAAAATGAAACTCAAACTCACATCGTTAACCATTGGACTGCCAAAATGAATGCCAGATGTAACAAGCATGACAGAGTACTCTTGTTTATCTCTTCTTACCTAACTGACTTAGGCTTTGATCTTGACATTGAGCAAAGCCCGAAATACGTTTCTACACCCCTGCTCTTAAACCTGATTTGATTATACGATCAAAAAGGAACAAATATGTACACTTCTTGGACTTTAAGGTGCCTTGTGACTTAGAAATAACTTTAATTTAGTTCGATCAGAGAATTATAACAAATACAGAGAACTTGCTAAAGAAATTGGGATGCCTTTAAGTTTGAATATATTATCTCTACTCTGGTGTTGATCTCACTTGGAACCTAGGACAAAGATGACCTACCAATCTTGAAGAAAATCGGTTTGATAAAATCCAAAATAGCCAATTTATCAAGAAAGCCTGCCATGAAGCTATTGCATCCTGCTATCAACAATGATTCAAATGATATCCTACAAATGATCACAAACTTAAATTTACAGCTCTTCCCTAAGTTTTAAATACATGATGGATTTATAATCAGATTGCATGAGTTTGGTTTACACTACAAGTACAAAATTTGAATGCTGAGATTACTTGCATATAATACCCATAGTTGGCCGTTTGTTCTTAAATTAAAATTTGCTTTTTTTAATACCAGGCTAATACCGGATCTCCTTATAAAACCCAAAACAAACAAGTTAGTTCACGTCTTGGATATCAAGGTCCCATACAATTCGAAGAAAAATTTCGATAAAGCAAGATCCGACAACTACGCCAAATATAAGGATCTTGCTATGGAGATCGGATAACACTATAAGTGTGGTACTTCAATTTCTGCACTGGTTGTAGGTACTCTGGAATCATGGAACATCCAAAACAACTAAATAAGAAACAAGATAGTACTAACAGAAAGGGAACTTAAGGACCTTACCAAAAATGCCTCTGTCGTTGCTGTACGAGCCAGCTATCTCATTTACAAACACCATATCACCACAAATTAGAGAAGATTATTCGAAACACAAAATATTAGACATTGAGTTTACTATTTACTGATATACCTGAAAATAATCAAAATAATATAGAAGGATTGAGAAATATCATTTCTTATGTCTTTAGCATGAGACCAAGTGTTTTTTAACTAGGGAACGTTGCTGCCAAGAAAGTCTCAGCTTTCACAAATATTTGGAATTCCAGCTTCGACTATTATACAAATATGACATGTTGATTGAACTATCAGTACTTGTTGATGAGCCACTAAGAAATACCAAGATGAAGCGGTCACATTCAATGAGTCAATATCCCAATCTCAGAGAAATGGGAGCAAAAAAGAATTTGAGCGTTTCTTGGAGCTCAGCTGCATAAATTTAGCTAGTTTTACTACTCACATTATTTTGAACACTTTGATGACAATATATCCGATAAAAACAGAAATTCATATTATAAATTCTGGAAAACTGGTAAGAAAAACATCTGACCAAGTGTTTTATCCTAATAAGTCCAATAACAACAGAAATTCAAATTCAAATTAAACAATATTTATTAATAATTCAAAAAAGAATATTCACCCACGCGCATTTCAACACTCGAGCAATTAATGAAACCCACTCCATATGGTGGTCAAGAATTCTGACTCTGTTCTATCAAAAAACACTGCTCTTCTTTCTAACTATTTTTTAACAGCGCTCCAACATCACGTCTAAATCTGACTTCTCGTTGTTGATTCAGATGATCCTTTTCATCTTGCAAAAATCGCCGATAAACTGGTCACAAGACCACCTAATCTAAACGCACCGACTTCCATCTCATCGGTTTCTGATCATTTACTACAGGAACAGATATCATTGTTAACAAAAACTGTCGACGCGATAAGCAACTCCTCCACACAAGGTTCTTACACTGAAAGAAACGCAAAATCAAATTCTCTTCCTCTGACTTGTTTTTTCACAAAACATTCTCATTTGATGCTAGAGCATGTCACATAGGATTTTCATGGCAAAACCCCCCTCCTACGTTAAGAATTATCCCAATTTATATTTATCACAACCTCTTTGGTATACAGGTACAAAAATGTCTTCCTGACAGCAATTATGTAATTTGTCACTTAGATAAATCTCAACATAACAAAAACTACCCAAATATTCTTAAAAAATTAACTTCGCCGTCTGTCAACCCTACATTTTTAGGTGGCGGCTTTGTGATCAACAATATTTTTACTGTTGAAACAACCTTTGACTCCAGCTCATCGGTTCACTTTGCCGTCGACTCTGGCTCATCATTTTCAATCCTTCCAACTACTTTCACTCCATAAACCAAATCTCCTTTCAATTTCTTGGCTGCACACCCATTCAATTCTTAGGAACAAAAACCTTCCATTTACGATACCAACACTAAACTCAACTTTCACTCACACCTTCCACATAGCAGACACGATTCACCCAATATTAGGCCCTGACTTTCTCTGCAAAGAATTCATCATTGTAGACTGAAAAAATCGCATATTATTCACCATAAAATAGACCAACATCTCTGGACTTAAAAATTGCACACTAAATGTAACATCAATTTCAACACAAACATTTCCAACGAAACAACTCAGCTCGATTCAACCAGATTCTAATCAGAGTCGATCACTACATATCGGACATCGATCAATCGACTAACCCAGATCCAATGCTCGACATGATCAAAGAAATACCAACAATATACCCAATCCTGATCACGAAATCCACGACTAAACCACCTGCAACCCTTTCGACTCACTATATCCACACATTACCATGCATACCACAACACAACCGCGCCAAACTCCTGTCACCAACCAAACTCGACGCAGTCAAAGCCGAATTTATTAACCTAAAAAACGCATGCATTATACGTCGCTCATCATCATTTTGGGCCTCACCAATACACGAAGTCACAAAAAAAGACGGTTCACTCAGACCCTGTGGCAACTACCGTCAACTCAATCAAGTAACTGTCAACGACGCATACCCAATGCCCCTTATCAAAGACCTAATAACACGCTTTTCACAATTCACCATATTTTCAACTATGGACCTCTCAAAAGCCTATCACCAGTTTCCTCTCCACATCGATGACGTCCCCAAAACCGCTGTCACCACACCATTCGGAAATTTTGAATACATGTTCATGCCTTTCGGCCTCAGAAACGCAGCCCAGTCCTTACAACGCTTCATGGACTCATTTTTCTGTGAAGTTCCCAATGCTTTTGCATATCGTGATGATATAATCATTGCATCAACGAATCACTACAGTCATACTAAAGATTTGCACACGATTCTCGACATATTGAACCGCCCGCCATAATTTACAGATCAACGTAAATAAATGCAGTTTATTTCAAAAACGCGTCAGATTCCTCAGTCACATACTTTCATCTACCGGTTGCGTACCTTTCTCAGAATGACTCGACATTATCCGAAACTTTCCTCTACCAACTAATGTCACACAACTACGTAGTTCTTTTGGGCATCGTCAATTTCTGTCACAGATTCATAGAAAACGCGTCACACATAATAACGCCTCTTTCAACTCTGAACACAGAAAAAAATTATACTATTAATTGGTCTGACACGACACGTGACGCATTCAACAAAGTCAAGGATGCTTTAGCTAATATTGCTACTCTCCACTATTTGCACCACGACATCCCATTCACTCTCACAACAGACACATCCAATATCGCTGTATGTGCAGTCCTTCATCAAATTAATTACGATATCTAACTTTCAATAGAATCTTTTTCAAGAAAACTTTCGTTGGCAGAGTCGAAGTACAGCGCATTCGACAAAGAATTACTCGCCATTTTCTAGCCATCAAACACTTCAGCAACATTTTAGAACGAAGACAATTCACAATTTTTACTGACCATAACTTCTCATCTACAGTCCTACCATGAAAGATCCATCAAACAGGGTACATCAAATAATGTACCTATTAACTTTTGACATCAATTTGTTCATGTCTCCGACAAAAATAACGTAGTGACCGACAATCTTTCCAGAAACATCTCAGCATCTATTACATATACTCCGGTCCTTACTCAAGATATCCTCCGTTCAACACCACCAACATCAGAAGATCTCATCCACTTCAAAGACTCTCTTCAGATAATAGACGGTATACATTACGATACAATGTATGAAAACTCTCAGACCCATTTTACATTCTTTGCTTCGGAAAGAAGCTTTCCTTGCAATTCATAATCTAAATCATCCAGTAAACAACCTATTACGTCAAAAAGTCACCTGGTTCTCATTATTTAAAGACATAAAACAGTGGGTGTCCCAAAATAAAGGATGCCAACAACACAAACTGAATAAATTTACTAAACCACCAATCACTCCTTTCCCAACAGGTTCGAAATTCGACACACTTCACATTGAGCTAGTAGGCAAACTCCAAGCCTAACCCAGCAGACGACGGATTCTGCTACATCCTGACGATGATTGACGGGAAAACACGGTAGTTTGAGGCTGTGCATGTCTCTGATATCACCGCATACAAGGTCGCATATGTTTTTAAATTAACTGACATGCTCATCCATTTTTGCATACAGTTAATCCGACCCTGTTCACAAAAATAATGTTTTCTTTATCGTTCAGGTAATTTATTTATTATTTATCCCATCATGTGCTTATTTAAATTTTTTTTATTTATTATTAGGATAATTTATTAATTACTTTCTTGAAAGTATTAGTGATTTATTAATGATTTATTTATCATTCAAGTAATTTATTTATTATTTAGCGCGTCATATCTTTAACTTATTATGTTATATTAACATAATTAATTAATTTATTTGTTATTTTACAATAGTTATCATTCTCTGGTATATCTCAACACCACTAATTCATATTAATTTATATTTTTCATACTAAAATTTTTGTGAAAGCCATTTACCCATTTATATTAGTAAATTATATCACAATACACCAATACCTCACTTTGCGTCGTTTCGTTTTGCGTTTTTTCGAAGTTGCGTCGCTACTGAAGTAGTACTTATTAGGAGGTTCATCCTGTAAAACATTAAACTCAGTTTTTGTTTCCATAAATTTTATTTCAATAAATATCAAACTCAAAAATTGTCTGCTTTAATCTTTCTTATTTAAACAAATTTTCTACGCAGATATTTTTAATTAAAATATCTTCTTGTTTTGTTTTTTTTAAAAATTAATCTAAACTTTTTAATTTTTAAAATTTTCAATTTAAAAATTTCTTCATCATAAAACTTCTTCATATCCCCCTTCTTAAGAAATTTTTAAGTTTTTCCACATTTCTTTCGATCCTTTTTCCATCTTCATTTCTTAAGATGTATCGTCTGTCATTCACTTTCTCTATCACTTTGTACGGACCTTCATACCTGTCCTGGCCTTTGTGCCGTGTTTCTACTTTTACTAATACTTCTTCTCCTACGTTGAATTTTCTCCTTGTTTGTTCTTCTAGTTCTTCCTTTATCGGTATTTCTTTGGACCCGTACCATTTTTCTCTGCTAATCTTTTTTCCAAAAACTATCTCTGCCGGGCTTTTCCCTGTCGTTTTTTGTTTGGTTGCATTTAAAGTGAATTCGACTTCTGGTAATATCTCTGCCCAATCCGTCTTCTTTCTATCCTGTAAAGTAGCATTTATCAAATCCCGTATTGTCCTGAATTGTCTTTCTATCTGACCGTTTGTTTGGTGATGGTATGGACTCGAAAAACATAATTTAATCTCTAACATCTTTGTGAATTCTCTCATCATTCCTGATTCAAACGCCTTTCCGCAATCAACTCTTATCTCTTTTGGGCATCCAAATCTTAAAATCCACTTTTCTAAAATCGTTTTCTTTATTGTTTCTTCGTCTTGTTTTGTTATCGCTGTCAAGACTTGATACTTACTATACTGATCTATTATGCCCAATATATACTTCTTACGTCCTTTTGTTTCTGCCAACGGTCCACATATATCTACGAATATGATTTCGAACATTTCCTTCGAATCTTGTCTTTTTACTGGTTCTTTCGTTGTTATTGTTAAAGCCTTGGTTTTTTGACAAATCTCACAACTTCGAACAATCTCCTGAATCTTACTCCACAGGTGTTTCCAACATATCTATCTTTCATATAATCGGCTATCTTCTCGACTCCAGCATGACACAATAGTCTATGTATTTCCTTTATTGTTTCTTGTAACTCATTTTCAGGTATCATCGTTTTCTTTCGTACTTCTTCTACAATTCCATGTTGGATGTTGCTTCTTCCCTCTTCTCTGATCGAGTCTAGTAATCTTGTTTTTATCTTTCCTTTCTTAGCTTCTTCGTGGGCCATTTGACATTGAACACACGTGTCACATTTAGTTCTCGACACCATGTCTGCATTTTGGTGATTAATACCCTTTCTGTATTCTACTCTTATATCTAAACTGCTCAAATAATTGATCCATGTTTGGAATTGTGAAGTAATCGGCTTCTTGGTTGTCATCATAAACGTGATTGCCTTGTGGTCTGTCCTGAGCGTGAATCTTCTTCCGTAGAGATAGTGCTTAAAATGAATGCAAAAATAATATACCGCCAATAGTTCCTTTCTTGTAATACAATATCCTTTCTCGTGGCTCGTCATCGAGTGTGATCCATACGCAATTACTCTTTCCTTTCCATCTTTATCTCTTTGTGAAAGTACTGCTCCAATGGTATCGAAACTAGCGTCGGTATCTAAAATGAACTCTTTTTTCAGATCCGGAAAACATAAGATTGGCGCCGTCGTGAGTGCTAGTTTCAATCCCTCAAACACGCTATTCGTTCCTTCACTCCATTCTAATTTTTTGTTACTTGGTCCGCTACATAATTGTTCTAACATCCTTGCCTTCTTTGCATAATCACTGATGAATCTTCTATAATAATTGCAAATACCTAAAAAGCTTCGGAGTTTCTTTACGCAGTTAGGCTTCCCAAAGTTCTGTATGGCCTGAATTTTAGATGGATCTGTCTGTACTCCTTCCTTGCTGATTATGTGTCCTAAGAATCTGATTTCTTCCTTTATTATTTGGCATTTTTCTGGATTAATCCTTAGGCCTGCTTCCTCAATCGCCTTTAACACTTCTCCGAGTATTGTGTAGTGTTTCTCTTTACTGCTTGAATAAATCAAGATGTCGTCCAAATACACCATTGCTCCTTTATTTTGCCTAATACTTTTGTCATCATTTCTTGGAACGTACCTGGTGCTGCTGCAATTCCAAACGGCATTCTGTTGAAACAATATTGTCCGTTCTTTGTTGAGAAAGCTGTTTTCTCCTGTGATTCTTCTTCTAGTTCCACTTGGTAATATGCATTACCTAGATCGATTGAGCTGAAAAGACGGATCCTCCTAACAAATCCAACATCTCGTCTATGTTTGGCATTGGAAATGCCTGCCTCTCTGTTACCGCGTTCAGCTGTCTAAAGTCCAAGCATAGTCTAATATCCTTTTCTCTTTTTTCCATACACATATTAGCGGTGTATTCCATGGAGAGTTACATTTCCGTATAATTCCATTTTCGTACAAATTTTGTATTGCTTCTTCAATCTTTGATTCCAAATTTAGTGGTTGGCGATATGGTTTTATGTTTATCGGCTCACCTCTTGTAACTATCTTGTGTTTTACCAATGTGTGCGACCCACATCCCATTTATCTGCCATAAACACGTTTCTACTGTTTGTTATAATTTCCTTTAATTTGCTATCTTCATTGATCTTTAACTGCTCCAACGCTCGTATCAATCGTTCTTCATCCTTTATTTTTCTGCCAAATTTTGCTTCAATGTTACAAATATAGTTCTTGTCTTTTTCACTAGCCTCGATATCTTTAATTTTTAACAGTCTAAATCCAAATGTTTTTTGTAATTCGATTCCTCCAATCACATCTGGTGTCACTTTCTACGCCACAATGAATATAACTTCCTTCGAAACATTTCCAATGGTTACTTGCACCTTCGTTTTTCCTATTGTCTCGATCGTACTCTCGTTTGCGCATCGTAACTTATCGTCACTTTTCGTCAATTGTTGTCCTCGTAGCTTGTTGAAACAGTTCACACTCATTACATTGATTCTTGCCCCAGTGTCTAATAAACAGTCGAAATTTTCCCCATTCATCCTTACTGTTATACTAGGCCTTCCTTGCATTCTGTTATACAAAATTTCAACAACCTGCTCCGTTTCGATGGTTCCAATTCTCTCCACTTCCTCTTCAAACATTTCTCTCTTTAGGAACCTGTATACTTTCTCGCTTACCCTTCCAAAATTCTCCCACTTTTCTGTCCCTTGAGGATATCCCATCAAATTTTCTGTTAGAATATGGCTCAACCAACTCCTCTACTGGTGGAGCCCTGTTGTTTGGGTACGTCTTCCTAAAATTATCTTCATTTGTCTCTACACACGATTCCCTTTCTTCTTCTTCCTCGATACCATTTATTCAACTGTATCTGTTTCCCGTGAATCTTTGTCTCTCCGTCGCTTGCCCGTACCTCATCTTTGTATAACACTCCTCGGATCTATGACCATTTCTGCTACATCTTTCACAGCGTATTTCCTGACACAATCTTCTTATATGACCTTCTTTCCCACACCCAAAACATCTTGGGGCTTTTTTATCTGGACAGTTTCTACTTATATGTCCGCTTCTATGACATGTCCAGCATTCTATTTTACCTTTTATTGGACAATCAATTTTCGTGTGTCCTATTTTGTGGCATAACCAGCATTCTGGCATTTCTCTTCGGATACTTTCTTCTCTCTGTTCTTTCTTCTTGTATTGTACTCTTCCCTGTGGTTCCTGATAGACCACTCTGGCGTAACTTTTCATACTGTTTATCTGTTCTCTTTGCTTTTCTACTTTGTCCATCAGAGTTAGTGTTTCCTTTATTTCTTCTGTGCTTTTTATCTTCCGTAGTATCACTTCTTTCTCAACTTCTTTATTCTCCGCACATACTATTAACATCCTTGCTGTTAATTTCTCTTTGGTAAATTCTTTATTTTCGAACAACCTATCAACAAGGTTCTCCACCTTTTTAAAATACGTTTCTATTTCTTCACCCTTCCGCTTGTAATTCAACAAGTTTTGTAGATCCTTTAAAACATCTCTTTCACGATCGAATGCCAATCGCAACCTAGCCTGGAATCCTTCGGCTTTTTTCAGTGTTTTGGCGTACACTTCCAAGAGATCCTCATCAATCATGCAAGATGTTAATCTTTCCTGGTCTTTCTTCTGCGTGATTCCCTTGGCGTCGAAATAAATTTCGCATCTTTTGATGAACTTTTCCAAATCGTCCCCTTGGCAGAATACCTTTGGTAGCAATCTTTCGGTGATTGCGTCCGTGTTTACCGCTGCCACCATATTAGGAGGTTCATCCTGTAAAACATTAAACTCAGTTTTTGTTTCCATAAATTTTATTTCAATAAATATCAAACTCAAAAATTGTCTGCTTTAATCTTTCTTATTTAAACAAATTTTCTACGCAGATATTTTTAATTAAAATATCTTCTTGTTTTGTTTTTTTTAAAAATTAATCTAAACTTTTTAATTTTTAAAATTTTCAATTTAAAAATTTCTTCATCATAAAACTTCCTCATAGTACTAATTTTCACTGTGCCGTTAGATTTTCGAAGTAGTGCTGTTTTTGGTTCGAGTCTTTAATTTTTTTTCGAAATGTTTTGAAATTTTCTTTTTTTCTAAAAGATAGCACGGCTTTTGTTCTAATTGCCCCTTTCTAACTGAAAGTCAACGCAATTTTAATACACTTTTATTGTCACTTTGTTTTGCTAATTTTAGAGTTCAGTTTCAATTATGTATACATACATACTGAATTTGTTCCCAAGAGTCAGCGCGAGTATACAGTGGTCATCGCGTGATAGTCACGGGGTCTTAAAAGTATGGTTTGTGATTGGTTGTTTACTTGCGAGGATGCATCGACGCGATCTATTTAACAGGGCAGTATTGGTTTTAAAGTGAGTTTTAAAGTGTCCCAGGCTGTAGCTAAGAATATCAATCGCTACAAGGAAATTTATTTTACGTTGAATAAAAAAGCTGTTCAGCAAACATTGAGCCAATTTTTTGTGAAAGAAAGCCGACTTACGACAGCAGCCACAATGGACTTATCAGACAGTGATTAATTTATATTTTGTTTTTATAAATTAATTGAATAAGTTTTTTTTTTGAATTTGTTTTTTTTCGTTTTTTGTATGTATGTAATAAAATTTTATATTATTTTTGTTTTTTAAATGCTTACTTTGTTCAATTTTCTTTATAAAAAGTAGTATTTTCGCAATCTTGGAACATATCTTCTGGTGGGTTACTGGGTATTGATGTTTGTTTTAATCTTACCGTGGTTACCCAGGTAACGTCATATAAATATTTCCTTACTGCCACTCGGCACCCGTTGCTAAGCAACGTTGGAACTGTGCTCGAGTGGGTAGATCGTCCGCAAAAAAGTGAGCGGCATTACTAATGCTGTAATTGCTCGAACGATCTCTGGGTTCAACGAGCTGTCGATAGAAGACTTGTGCTCGCTTTAGACTATCAGGTCCCTTTTATGTCATAGATCTTATTATTTGAGCCTATCACAAAACAAAACCAAAATCGGCAAATATATATTAAAGATAAAAGAAGTGTCTTCATGTTGTAACGATACGTTTTAATATATTGGTGGCAGGTTATTCAATATTCTAGCGGCACGGCGTTTTTCCCGCTACTTTCGTCCCGGACGATGGCTACTCGTCGGTGGTGTCGTTGTTGGAGTGGCTGCCGCCTCTCGGTAGGCTAATTGGGCAGGAGCGAACACGAAGGGATAAGTTACAGCAGTCCCTTCCTGACTGGCAGCTAATGCAACCTCCAGTCCCTTGATTTGTACCCTTAGACTTTGGTTTAGCTGTTTTTCTTCTATCCAGCCCTTCTGCGCTGCTGTGAGCCTTTGATAAATCCGTTTGGCTTTCCTTGGTTCCACACATGTGGCTTTTGTCTGCTGCGCTTCTCTAGACAGCTGTAAAATCTGCTCATAGAATCTTTTATTGACTGCCCTCGCGTGTTCCAATTCCTCTTGCAGAATTTTTTGGGGTTCCATTCCTGCAAATATTATTATCAAAATTTTTCCTACAACTCTTGAGTCATTAAATTATCATAAAATTCTACGATATTAACGAAGCTAATAAGCGAAAACTCGAAAACGGTAACTAATTATTTATTTGATTTTTAAAATTCAAGCATGTACTGTTCATCTTAGCCGGATCAATCTCTGGGTTGAGTACCGGATTGGGGTCCTTGAATATCGTTGTCAGAGTCCGGCTGAGCGGGAGAAGGCTCATAGAATACAAAAACTGGGCGTTTCGTATTTCTGATTCGCTTGTATCTGGCTGGCGGCAGATAATCGTAGGTGTCGGCGATCCTACCGACCGCGATGTCATCTTCCACGTTGGCCAGGTATTGTCTGGCCCAGACCACGTGGCGGTCGACTCTGCGTTGGTGGCCTTCGAGGCGTGCCAGAAGTGATCGGGCCCGATCATGGAGGTCTTGGGCCGGATTGGACCACATTTTTGTCCGTTCCTCATAAATTGTCTCCTAGTGTTCTTCACCAGGAGTATAGCGTCTTGTTGGCTTTCTCCGGGTTGGGGTACATCGGGGTACCTTTCCTTCCAGATGCGTCTCCATGTTTGTCGCCACTGATCCGCTACTCGTGTGGGGACATAGACCAAAGGTCCTGATCTTTCTGAACAAAAAATAACTCAGGGTGAGACAGTTAAATAATTTTGTAATTGAAATTGAAATTGTCCATCTGATTGGAACATACTTGAGAAACTCGATCCCCTAGGTCTCGGTCAAGCAAGCGAACATCATGAATCAGTGGATAAACAATAGTTCTAATAATGGGTAATCAGTTTAGTATAACGCCCCCTTCTTAACACGTTGACTGCCGCCATATATATAAATACTACATTCCTACGGTGCCGTAGTACATTATAGACTGTGGCAGCCGGCGGTACACGCGGCACCTAGTAAATACCGTTTTCATTATGTGCCGCATGTGCGCCGGCTGTACACAGTAGTATTATGTATGTACCGCCGGGGCTACACGTGGCGTATGTATAAAAATGTACTGTGTACTGCGGGCGGGGCATATGGCAGTCAACGTGTTAATGGTATCAAGGTTAATTGGAGAAAAAAAATGAAACGCGTTACGATTGGAATTATAATAATCCTACTCATGGGAAAAAATAACTACTGGTAATAAAAATAATAAATAAAAATGCCCAAGGTTCTATAAAAAGCAAATCAAAAATTCCTAAAAATAATTTGAAATAGTTATACTACCTAAGGGTTCATCAATTAATGCAAAATAATAGGTATACTTAAATTACTCGTAATTCCGAGTAAATAAAATATTTAAAAATCTCGTAACATAATTCGAATGATCGTCGTACCTAAAGATTTTTTGAACTAAAATACCTAGAAAGTAGAGGGATATGAGGACTATGCCCCGTGGATATTTGGCTTGAAAAAATCCCGAGACCCCCCCCTTAAAAAAAAATTTAGGGGGGGTGTTAAATTTTATTTTAATTATTTGTTTTAATGAATGAAAAAAAATTTTTTTAAATTATTTGTTTTAATGAACGATTTTTTTAAAATAATTTTTTGTTTTAATTGTTCAAATTTAAAATTTTTAAAAATTTTTAATTCATGATAAAAAACTTTAAGTATTTTTTATCGATTTAAAAGCCTAAAAATTGGCGATTTAGCCTATGATTGATCGTACTGATGATTATTTTCGAATAAAATTGGTTCAAACCCGATTAAAGAACCTAAAAATATTATATAAAAGCCTAAGTATTTTTTCATTACCCATCAAAAATGGCTCAATTCGCCTGTCGACTAAAAATCCTGAATATATTTGCTCGAATAAAAATCATTATTATTTTTATTTACTTTAATTATTTGTTTAAGTCAAAAATAATATTTATTTATATTTTAATTATATTAAATTTAATTATTTGTTTAAGTCAATAATATTATTTATTTATATTTTAATTATATTATTATTAAATTTAATTGTTTGTTTTAATCAAGTCAATTATTTATTTTTTAAATAATATATTTTTAAATTAAATTGTTTGTTTTAATGAAGTGAATTAAATAATTTTTTTTTATTTTCATTTAATTATATATTCTATATTATTATTATTATTATTATTTTATATCAATATTATTATTTTATTATTATTAACATTTTATTTTTAAAATTTAATTGTAAGTCTAAGAATAAAAAATCATCGATAAATTTTGAATTGTAAAGAAAAAAAAAATTTTAATCCCTACAAATATTTTTATTGACAAGATTAAAAAAGATTAATTTTTATTTCAAATCAAAAATATCCGAGTAATATGTTTTACGCATTTCAGCCTACAATATATGGATTGTTTGGTCACGTTTGAAATAGTGGCAACATGGACATCCATCTGAACATGATACTCTCATACTATCTTTACAAACAATGCAATTTGCAACACATCGGTCACCAGATCCCTGAACGTTGTCATAGTGAATCTCGAGAAGTTCTTCAATGTTAATCCCTGTGAAATGGTAAATTTTTGTTGCGAGAAACTCTGGTGCGCAATAATCCAACGTATTTTTAATTCTTGGATAAAGTTCCTGGATTTTCTTTAAAATTACTTCAAAGAGATAAACTAAATAATAAAATAAAATACATATTTAAATATACATGATTTACCTTTTGACATTTTTTAATACTTAATAAATTAAACAAATTCAAACAAAATATTTATTAATTTATTAACATATTTATTTCTGATTTAATATTTTCCACAATAATCATTATAATCCAAGGATTTTATTCCGAGTATTACTACTTTCCCACTTGAAAATATATTGACACATGATGGATTATATTTTTGAATACGTAATGCTGGAAATATTTCTCGTTCAAATACACAATCCACCTTTCTTTGTAATTTATATAGATTTATAAATTTCCCAATATTTATTGTTACAGTGATTGATTGAATTTGTAAATCATGTATATTATATTTCAAATCCCCAGTTTTTAGAGGTTGCTTACATCCCATTACCCGACATTTCCCCGATCTGAAAAATATTATCCGATACTTACCTGATCGATCTACAACTTGTTGTGGTTTTCCAAATGGGAATTTCATATCAGGTATAGAATATCTTCCTTTATAATTTATATTACTCAACATTTTCAAATAATTTCAATTCAAGTAATTCTAAAAATTAAAACAAATATAAACAATTAAATAAATAATTATTAAGAAAATGGAATTAAGAAATGATGCTGTATATCAAGTAGTTGGACCAAGTGGTTGTGGAAAGACTTTATTTGTATGCAATTTATTACAATCGAACTTGTTTAAATCAAAATTCAACAAAATATATTGGCATAGAGGAGCTGAAGTAAGAACATGGACTTACTCAAAATCAATTCTGTAAATTGAAAATGACAATAATTAAAGGTTTTGATAAAAATTGGTCATCTAGATTACATCAAGGCGATGTTATTATTATCGATGATCTATACCAGGAAGCTAATAAAGAAAAGGATTTTAATAATTTATTTACAAAAATTGCTCGACATATTGGAGTTATTGTTAATTTCATTACTCAAAACTTGTTTCATCAAGGAGGCAGTCATAGAACTCGTAATTTAAATGTCCAATACTTGGTTATTTTCAAAAACCCTAGAGATGCAACCATTATAGATTTTCTTGCTAGACAAGCTTATCCCAATGATAGAAAAAGTATGGACAGACCAAAAACATCCCGCTGGTTTTGGTGGTGTAAGGAAACTGGCAAAGGAAGAGGTTAATTCAAAGAAAGAAACTCAGAATTGGTTATCTGGGCAAATGGCGTACAGTTTAAATAAACCAATGTTGAAGAAATTCAAAACCCGTAGTTATAAAACAATGGGAGTTGATGATTTATGGCAAATGGATTTGATGGAAATGATACCATTCTCTAAAATTAATAAGGGATACAAATATATTTTGACATGTGTTGATATATTTAGTCGATTCGCTCGTGCTATTCCAACAAAAACCAAATCGGCCAATGAAATGGCTGAAGCAATCAAGGAATTATTTATTGATGGCAAACCTCGTAATTTACAAACTGATTTGGGTATGTAATTAAATTAATTAATTAAATTAAATTTATTCTTTAGGTAAAGAGTTTTATAATAGTAAAGTTAGAGAAATTATCAAAGGAATAAATCATTACTCTGTATTTTCTCAATTTAAAGCTGCCCACGTGGAACGATTTAATCGAACTCTAAGAGATCGCTTGAAAAAATATTTCGTATATAAAGGAAATAAAACCTGGATAAATGTTTTACAGAAAGCAATTTATAGCTATAATTATTCGCCACATAGGGGTTTAAATGGAATGCGACCAATTGATGTTTATTCAACGAATAATATGGATAATTGGATATCAAAACAATCTAATTCTATCATTAAAAAGTCTAAATATAAAGTGAGTAATCACGTTAGAATAAGTAAAATCAGTGCTTCTCCATTCATCAAGAATTTCGACAACAATTGGAGTGATGAAGTATTTCAAATCTCAGAAATTGATACGAATCAGAATCCTGTAATGTACTTTATCAAAGATGATGAAAACAATCAGGTTAGTGGAAAATTCTATGAACATGAACTCCAAGTTATAGAAGCCCCTACTGTATTCAGAATTCAAAAGATATTAAAAACCAAGAATGTTGGTAAATATAAACAATACTATGTTAAATGGCATGGATATGAAACTCCAACTTGGATATCTGAAAATCAATTAATTAAATAAATATTATGAAAGAAAACCAGTTTTATATGATTTTACCTAGTAATAGTTGTCCTCTTATTTTTCCTAATAATGAAGCTAGTAATTTTAATGTCGAATTTCAAAATACCATTTACTTGGATGGTGAGTGGGAAGTTGCTTTGATTGATTTTACTTTTGTGTATAAAACATTTCCGTTTTATAGTAATTCTTACCTAAGTTATGAAACGATGAAGAGTGGTACTGAAGTAAAATATTTGAAAATAAATAATCAAAATGAAACTTATGAATTAATAAATTCTAAACATACCCCTGATGTCGATGTTTTTATTGAAAAATATGAGAACTTGGTTATTGTCTGTCCACATGTTCCATTTAAAGTAACATTCCCCGACATTCAACATGCGTTTAGTTTTGGATTATAATCTATATCCGTCATTAATGAAGATGATCATTGTCGATTAAAATTACCAAAATTTACAGATGATGGTGTTATGGAACAATTCGGGATAATTATAAGTTATGAAGAAAAAACAATATTTGAAAAATATTTTGAAGATAATTTACTCATAAACACATTATCTGAATTACAAGGACATTTAATGTCATTTATTCCGTCTCCGTTTAAAGAACTAAAAATTGAAAACAATGAATTGGTTAAAATAAAACTTGCAGATAACATTTCAAAAATATATTTTGACAACAATTTAATCAAAACCTTAGGATTAAATAAACAAACTTTTAGTGATAAAGACATCGTTGGTAATAAAATTCCAAGATTATTACATCATCATCAACAAATGTTCATTTATTCGAATATTATTGAACCAATAACTGTTGGAGATGTTAGAGTTCCTCTATTAAAATCTATTTGGGTTAAAAACTATGAACAAGGGGAAATTGTACAATTAGAAATGAAGAATCCAATGTATTTACCAATTTCAACTTCAACTATAAACAACATTGAAATTAATATTCGCGATGATAGTGGAAAATTAATTAAATTTAGTAAAGATACCAAAACACATTTATCAATACATTTTAGAAAAATAAATGAATAAAGAATTTTTCATAAATCTACCGAGTAATAGTTGTCTTCTTACTCATCCAAATAATAAAGCTGATAAATTTAATGTTGAATTTCAAAATCCTATTTACTTGGAAGGTGAATGGCAAGTTGCTCTGACCGATTTCACTTTTCTATACAATAATTTTCCATTTTATAACAACTCAAATATTAAATATAGTAAGAGTACATTACATACAAGTTATGAATATTTTTACTATAACGATGCAAAAAATGAATATACAATTAGTCACGACTCTATATTTTATCTAGTATACATTGATGAAAATACTTTAAATATTAATTGTAAATATTTTCCATTTAAAATTTCATTTGATAGTATTGCAGAAGCTCAAAAATTAGGATTTAATAAAAAAGAAATAAATTTTATTGAAAACTTGAATCAAATTAAAATTCCTTCAAATAATCGTAAAATAAAGTTTGACACAATTCGATTAACTATAAATTATTTTACGATGTCGAGTATACAGATAAATTTGAAGTAAATTTAATCATTACTAATTTATCACAAATAAATGATCAATTAATGACTTTTTATCCGCATCCATTTAAATCTTGCGAAATTGAACAAGGAAGATTAGTCAAAATTGAATTGGAAGATGATGTCAGTAAAGTTAAATTTAGTAAATTTTTGGCTAAAAGTTTGGGATTAAGTGAAGAATCATATTCAGAAAAAGTTATTGTTGGATTACGTTTACCAGAAATTTTGCAAAGTAATCAACAAATGATGATCTATACAAATATCATTGAACCTATTCTTGTTGGTGATGTTTTGATACCTCTATTGAAATGTGTATGGGTTGAAAAACATAAAAAGGATGATCTAGTTCAAATTATAGAGAAAAACCCAATGTATTTGTCTGTATCATCAACATATATAAACAATATAGAAATCAATATTCGTGACGATAGTGGAAAATATATATTTGGTAAAGAAGATAAAATTTTTCTTACATTACATTTTCGTAAAATAAATGAGTAATCCTGACATTGTAAATTTTTATAGTAGTATTCAATCTGGTGGAGAATTACCATATTTTATAGGTAAACAATATGGAACCGGTTGGTTGAAAACAATAGGTAGATTTGCATTACCTATTCTTAGACGTATGAGCAATTTCGGTATGACAACAGCAAATGACGTAATAAATAATAATTCTGAGTTTTTACCTGCTTTAAAATCAAATGCAATATCTGAATTTAAAGAATCTTTACCTAGTGTTATGCAAACTTTACCTAGTGTTATTAATAAAGTAAGTGATGTATTTAATCATGAAAATGAACAAAAAGGAGGGACACTTAAGCGTAGAAAGATTATGAAGAAACATATAAACAAAAGAATGAGAGGATTCGGAACTATATTTGAAAAATGATTAGTGCAAAATCTGAATTATGTCTTTTTGATAGACCATCCCCTCAAGCCGTGATTGAACATGGTTCATTTGAAGATATTTTCCCAATGAATTCAATAACTGATGCTGGTACCTCTTCGATTCAATTTTACATTAACGGATCACAAACAGAATATTTAGATTTGAACGATACTTTGTTATATATTCAGTTGAAAGTTGTAAATAGCTTAGGTGAAAATATTACACAAGAAGCTGACGTAACAGCAAACAATTTCTTTTTTCAAACTCTTTTTAAAGACGCTGAATTAGTTTTTAATTCTACTAAAATTGAAGGAGCAAATGATAGTTTTGCACACAAATCTCTAATTGAAACTATTATAAATTATAATCAAGATACTAAACATACATCTTTAGGGGGAATGGGTTACACTGAAGATGATCTTATGCGAAAAACATGGATTGCAAAATCAAAAGCATTTTCATTATGTTCACCACTCCAATTTGATTTCTTTGATCAACCCAAATATTTGTTACCAGGTGTTAGTGTCCAAATTAAATTAACAAGAACAAATCCAGAAAAAAGTCTGACATGTACTAAATTTGTACCTAAAATAGTATTGCTAGATGCAAAATTAATGGTTAGAAGAGTTCGTGTTGAACCTTCTGTTTTAGCGGGTCATCAAATAGGTCTTGCTACAAGAAATGCAATTTATCCAATGCGAAGCAAAGAAGTTGTTGAATTTTCTTTACCTATTGGATCTTCTTCTTTTTATAAGGAACAAATATTTGGTGATAGGCGATTACCTAATTTTATCCTTGTAACTTTCCAGGGAAATAAAAGATTTAGTGGTTCATTTTTAGATACATTTACTATGTTTGATCACTTTAACGTTAAGTCAATAACTTTAAGTAAAGGAAGTGATTATCGTGAAAAATATAGTCAAGATTTTGAAAATGATAATTATAGTACAAGTTATATGCAAAGTATTGTTAGGAATATGGGATATCTTAATAAAAATTTGAATTGTGGTATCAGTATGTCAGATTTTAGAAATAAGCATCCATTCTTTACATTCGTATTGGCTCCAGATTTCGATCTTAACCAAAGTCAGTTACCACAAAGTGGAAATTTAAGATTAGATATAAAGTTTGGATCACCCCTAACTGAATCTGTTACGGTAATTGTATATGGAGTTTTTGAAATGGAGATTCAAATTACTTCCAATCGAACAGTATTAGTTTGAACTATAAACCAGATTGAGATTTTTTAATTGTCAAGTATGAAGTAAGAATTTTTATTAATTATATATTTTTAAATTATTATTAGTTCTATTCAGATTGATTCTATTGGTAGAAAATTATTGGGAAAAGATTTTCTTGGAGTTTTCCCTCTAGATAAAATTTCATATATCGATGTTAACAAAGCTTTGATTGTAAATACTCAATCATCTAATCTCAGTGGCGAACATTGGCTTGCAATTTATGTAAAACCAAATAAAATAAATGTATTTGATCCAATGGGTTTCTATTATCCCCCTATATTGATTAATAAACTAGAATCAATGTTAATGCCAATTGAATACAATCGAATTCGTTATCAAAATCCGATGACAAAAACATGTGGACAGCATTGTTTAGCTTGGTTAAAAACAATGAA
Source organism: Schmidtea mediterranea (assembly GCA_022537955.1). NCBI lineage: Eukaryota > Metazoa > Platyhelminthes > Tricladida > Dugesiidae > Schmidtea > Schmidtea mediterranea. The sequence goes on along the minus strand of JAKGRZ010000038.1, from coordinate 56,236 downwards.
AAAATAAATGAATTTATTGAATAAAGTTTCTTTTCAAAATTGTTTTTTAATTAAAAATGTAATGAAAGATGCATTATGTAATATTCCTTTTAAAGGATTAAGTTCAGAGGATTATATGTATTTAAATGTTTTTGATGTTATGTAATTAAGTGTGTTTTATAAACTAAATTTTAATTGGTCCATCATGTAATCACTTACATGTTTGTTAATATATAACTGAATGCATTTTTTAAAAAATTCACTTTTATCAAATACCAAACTTTAGTAAGTTTTTTATCACATATTTAATTATTTTTATTTTTAGAAAATGGAATCTATCAATAATATAATTCAAGAATTAAAATCGTTAATAAAAATTACCAACAAAAATGTTAAAACTCAGAGTCGCAAAAGTAAAAGAGTTAAATGTAAGTACTATTAAATTTTTACTATTATAAAATGATAATTTTTAAATTTAATATTAACATTTTATTAATTTAAACACAAAAATTAAAAATAATATGATAAAAAACTATGACGAATAAAGTTAAATAAATTTTATTTAAATACATTTGGCTTCAATAATTTTCCAAATTGGTCGAATAGTCTGGTTTCCTTCTTTATATCCTTGAATTCTTATTTTAATCATAAAATGTTCATTTTCTTTTTTATTTTCATAATTACATTCTTTTTCACAATTCATAAAAGTGAATTGTTCATTAAAACTAATATCTTTGTTGATGGCTCGTAATAACTTTGTTATATTTTTTCGATCAATTTCACCAATTTCACCAACTTTCATATTATATAGGCTTTGTTTCAATGTTGTTAGTTCCTATTAAAATTTATTAATAATATTACTTTTAATAAAAATACTTACTCTAAATGAATAGATGATTGGAAATTTTAAATATTCCATTGAATATTGTAAATACATTACTGGTGAATTTCTGCTTAAACTGATAGCATTTATTGAATTTTTCTCAAGAATTAACTTGATAGCTTCTTTTCTAACCGAGGTTTCTATAAAAAACAATTAATGAATAATTACATAATATAAAAACCATTTAATTTTATTCATTTTATGATTTTAAACAATTTTAAACTACTTATATAAGATTTTCAAAATAAAATTAACCAATCAAATTCATTTATTCATTGTGTGTAAAATTAATTTAATGTTTAGTGATTTATTTTAACGATTTTTAATGATTATTTTAATGATTTTATACTTACATATTTAAATTTTTCTTTTATTATAACAGGTAACCTTTACCCAAATTTCTGCAATTCTCCACAACATGATGGAAATTGTGATACGATCATGGAGAATTATTATTCTCATACCTATAATCACATCACCTATTTTATTTGCCCCACGTGTAAAACCACCCATAAAATGAGTTATACCGACTTTTATTTAAACCATAAGGAACATTTAACACAGTTTAACTGTAAGCGAAAATATATTTTTAAATTACCATTGAATGATAATAATAATAATAATAATAATAATAATAATAATAATAATAATAATAATAATAATAATAATAATAATAATAATAATAATAATAATAATAATAATAATAATAATATTACAAAAAATAAAAGAAAAACAAATAATAATATTAATAATCCACGCTCTTCGAAAGTTCCTAAAGTTATAGAAACTATCATACTTTCAGACTCTGACGAATCAAAGACGGATGATAATGTAATAATCATTTCTGATTCAGATGATGTTTTTCCTGTTGATATTCCTTCTGTTAATCAATATGGTGTCTTGATAGCACCTATTGTTAATTTTGATTTAAATCAATCACATGCCATTGTTAGAATGGATGTTTCGAATTTAAAGTTAATTACAGTACCCACACAGTTAATTAATAAATTAAATAATGTTATCAATCAAATGGGATCTGTTAAGATTCAATTTTGTATTGATGTAGAGTTTGAAAAAGATGGAGAATTTCAATCTTTCATCACTTCAAACTCTGCCAGAATAATGAATGATTCATTTTTAGATGAAGGTGCTACTCTTCTTGACGAAAAAATAACATTAATTAATGATAAAGGTAGTAACTGGGTTATAAATAAAATAAAAGAAATTCATTTTGTTCTTACCAAGTTTTCACAAATAAATCGGTTGAGTGGTCATGGATTTATTCCAACACCATTATCATTATTAAATAAACATTGTACTGTAAATGTTGCTAATTCCGATAATTTATGCTTCATTTACAGTATTTTAGCTATTTTAAATCATGAAAATATAGGTAACCATCATAGAAATGAAACCCTTAGCTACAACACATCTGAGCTTGACTTTTTACCTTCGGATTTACCTATGAAACTTTGTGACATTCCAAAATTTGAAGCTAAAAATCAAAATCTTTCAATTAATGTTCTTACGTATGATGAAAATAATTTAATTAATGATTTTTCTAACCCTGAAGTTTTCAAACACCCTTATGTCGAAATAATTCATCGTTCTAAAGTTGTTGGGGGACAACCCATTAATTTAATTTTATTAGAAAGCCTTGATTCCTATCATTATATCGCTGTTACTAAATTAGATAGGCTTTTAAATTATATGAATCATTCTTTTACTGATACTAGAGTTCAAAGTATATGGTGCCATCGATGTCTAAATGGTTTTCGCAATATAATTTCATTAAATAAACATAAAGGGTTGTGTGATAAAAATCAATTAGGCACAACTCTTTATACTTTACCTTTAAATAAAAACTTGGAATTTAAGAATTGGGCTAAAACTGTTACTCATCCTTTCGTCCTTTACGCTGATTTTGAGGCTATCTTACCTTCAGATAATATACATTTTCAAATACATATGCCGATTTCAGCCGGTTTACTTTTAATTAACAATTTTACAGGTGAAAAATCATACAAGAGTTTCCTGGGTGATGATTGTGTAGTTAATTTTCTACAAGAAATAAATAATATTTCAATTAATACTGTTTTACCTTTTTATCAAAATAATTATAAAAAGAAAATAATATTAACTGACTCAGACATTCTTTCGTTTTCTTCGGCAACTTGTTGTTATTTGTGTAATAAGATTTTATCAGTACCGGTTAAGGACCATGATCACTTTACTGGAAAATATTTGGGAGCAGCTTGTTCAAAATGTAATATTTCTCGACAAATAAGGTTTGAATTTCCAGTTGTTTTTCATAATTTGAGAGGGTATGATCTTCACCATATCCTCAAGTATGGTATGAGTGATTTTAAAATGTGGGAAATAAGTTGTATTCCTGTAACAAGTGAAAAGTTTCTTTCTTTGTCAGCAAGAATCAGTGAATTAACTGTAAAATTCATTGATTCTTGTCAATTTATTAATAGTTCATTAAGTAATGCAGTTAAAACATTGACAACTCTTCCTTTAACTCGTTCGGAATTTGTAGGTAGTATTATCGATACTAAAGGCATTTTCCCTTATAACTTTGCAACTTCTCAAGAAGTGTTAGAAACTACATATGAACTTCCACCGATTTGGGAAGATGTAACTGAAGCCGAATATAGTAAGGCTCAATCTATTTGGGAAGAAACCAATTGTAACTCTTTACTAGATTATATGATGGTTTACCTCAAACTTGATGTTTTTCTTTTGGCTGACTTTTTTCAGCAATTTCGTTCAAAGTCCTTAACTCATAACCGATTGGAACCACTTAACTTTTTTTAGGAATCTTGATTCTGTCATTGGAAAGTTCAAAGACGAGAATAAAGGACTTAAATACAAGGAGTGGGTGTTTCTTCGTGAATTTGAATTTCTATTGTTATTGGACTTATTAGGATAAAACACTTGGTTATTAGGATAAAACACTTGGTCAGATGTTTTTCTTACCAGTTTTCCAGAATTTATAATATGAATTTCTGTTTTTATCGGATATATTGTCATCAAAGTGTTCAAAATAATGTGAGTAGTAAAACTAGCTAAATTTATGCAGCTGAGCTCCAAGAAACGCTCAAATTCTTTTTTGCTCCCATTTCTCTGAGATTGGGATATTGACTCATTGAATGTGACCGCTTCATCTTGGTATTTCTTAGTGGCTCATCAACAAGTACTGATAGTTCAATCAACATGTCATATTTGTATAATAGTCGAAGCTGGAATTCCAAATATTTGTGAAAGCTGAGACTTTCTTGGCAGCAACGTTCCCTAGTTAAAAAACACTTGGTCTCATGCTAAAGACATAAGAAATGATATTTCTCAATCCTTCTATATTATTTTGATTATTTTCAGGTATATCAGTAAATAGTAAACTCAATGTCTAATATTTTGTGTTTCGAATAATCTTCTCTAATTTGTGGTGATATGGTGTTTGTAAATGAGATAGCTGGCTCGTACAGCAACGACAGAGGCATTTTTGGTAAGGTCCTTAAGTTCCCTTTCTGTTAGTACTATCTTGTTTCTTATTTAGTTGTTTTGGATGTTCCATGATTCCAGAGTACCTACAACCAGTGCAGAAATTGAAGTACCACACTTATAGTGTTATCCGATCTCCATAGCAAGATCCTTATATTTGGCGTAGTTGTCGGATCTTGCTTTATCGAAATTTTTCTTCGAATTGTATGGGACCTTGATATCCAAGACGTGAACTAACTTGTTTGTTTTGGGTTTTATAAGGAGATCCGGTATTAGCCTGGTATTAAAAAAAGCAAATTTTAATTTAAGAACAAACGGCCAACTATGGGTATTATATGCAAGTAATCTCAGCATTCAAATTTTGTACTTGTAGTGTAAACCAAACTCATGCAATCTGATTATAAATCCATCATGTATTTAAAACTTAGGGAAGAGCTGTAAATTTAAGTTTGTGATCATTTGTAGGATATCATTTGAATCATTGTTGATAGCAGGATGCAATAGCTTCATGGCAGGCTTTCTTGATAAATTGGCTATTTTGGATTTTATCAAACCGATTTTCTTCAAGATTGGTAGGTCATCTTTGTCCTAGGTTCCAAGTGAGATCAACACCAGAGCAGAGATAATATATTCAAACTTAAAGGCATCCCAATTTCTTTAGCAAGTTCTCTGTATTTGTTATAATTCTCTGATCGAACTAAATTAAAGTTATTTCTAAGTCACAAGGCACCTTAAAGTCCAAGAAGTGTACATATTTGTTCCTTTTTTGATCGTATAATCAAATCAGGTTTAAGAGCAGGGGGTGTAGAAACGTATTTCGGGCTTTGCTCAATGTCAAGATCAAAGCCTAAGTCAGTTAGGTAAGAAGAGATAAACAAGAGTACTCTGTCATGCTTGTTACATCTGGCATTCATTTTGGCAGTCCAATGGTTAACGATGTGAGTTTGAGTTTCATTTTCCAAGTTACATTGCCTACAAAGAGTTAAAAAGTGTTTTTTTAGAAGATAAGGATCATAATTAAGTTTAAAAAGATTGTTACAAGCTTTTATAAGAAAGAGATACTGAGCATAATTAAGTATGTCAGATTTGATAAGGTAAGAAGCAGTTGCGATATTGCTAATTGTTCTAGCGAAATGTCATTGGACACGTAATTGGCACCATTGATCAGTATAGAAAAGTCCGATAATTTTATGCAGTTCAGATGAGAGGTTTTTAAGATTCGATCAATCAAAATATTTACTACGCACTTTGTAGTAAACCGCAAGTCAAAAATTACTTTCAAACAGACACATTTTAGCTAAAATACCGAACGTATTCTTCAAGCGTAAAAACTATTTTCAAAGTTTGTAAAGAAAAAAGAAATATTTTTAGGATTTTTAATCTAGAAAAAATACTTAGCCTTTTGAAATGTGGAAAATACTTTGACTTTTTAATCAAGGAAAAATATTTAGGTTTTTAAAAAAATTAAAATTTTTATAAAATATGAACAAAAAATAAATTATAAAATTCGCTTCATTAAAGCAAATCATTTTTAAAAAATTTATAAACACCTAGAAAATTATTTTACAAGGGTTAAGCATAAATTCAATCTAAATATCCACATGACATACTACTCATTGTACATTATACAGAGTGAGTCAAAAGGCTGTTTTCAAGTAAAGGATCCAATAGTACAGCAAACCCATCTCCTTTATTAAGGTAAGAAAGAAACCATGAATACCCAACCCTTTACATCGATATTATAATCGCATTCCAGTCTCCAAACATGTTTAAAAGAAATGATGCAAAGCAATACAATCTCAAACCTCAAATTCTCAACCAAATCATCTATTTTAAAAACAAATCCGTCAAAATCCTCAAAAACTAAATATCAATCCAAAATGATCAGACCCCAGAAGAAAATTTAGATAATCAATCACATCTCAGTAAAATCAACTTGACAAAACAAAAAGAAACTGAAAATTAAACCGAATTCTAAAACCCACTCAACAATTCAGAAATTGAGATAGACAGTTCAAACCAAATTATGCTGAACGATATTTTGATTTTGAACAATACTTTGATTAACACGTTGACGGACAATTGCGGCTATAGCCGTCAAAGCGAAGTTCACAATGTGGCATGACTGCTATAGCCGTCCAAAACGAAACGGTCGTTTTTAGACACTACGGCTATAGCAGCACAAATGTGCACTTACTGGCGTATACGTAGAAGCATAGTGTCGTGTTTTGAAAACATCTTTTTAGGTTGAAGTTCATATTTCACCTGTTATACGAGTTGCAGATTCAGTATGCACGTGGTTGTGAAGGGAGTAGTGCGACATATAGTGTCAATTTTCGAACTTCGCTTGTTCCTACTGTCCGTCAACGTGTTAAAAAAATTATCCTATATATACTATTGAATGTTGGCTGTTTTTTACAGCATCAAAAAACATGCATACAGAACCACCATATAAGTCAATGCCAAATCGACAGAAAATATATGAGATTTAATAAAATATTACAGAATTCTGATTTTCACTAGCAAATTTAACCAGATTTTTTGAATTTTGTATAAATAATTTTAATCTTTTATTCGTGCACATTTGTAAAGTTACTTTATTCATTAAAAACCTTATCATTAAATTTACTTTTTATTATGTATTATTTATCTATGAAAGGAAAAATTATGATTTAATTTTTACATACTACTAAAAAGTTCATTCTACATCTTCTTCGTTCTTTTGGACGTTTTTCTTCCATTTCATTTATTTGGCATAATTCGATAGAGTCGAGATTTCATTGTGATAGAGGTGCATTATTCTCATTTAATTTATTACAAATTCATTATAATTATTCTAATTATATTTTAAAAATTTTATTTTTAATTTTTATGACACCTACATGCATACACGTAAATGAAATGATTTTTATCGCTAGACTTGTTCTAATTAATCAGAGTATGAGTAGCCGTGAAACGTATTTAAGTGACCCAGTTCCCTTCCATGGCAACTGCGACTCCAGACTAAGAAGAAGAATTAAAAACAATATAAATGCAGAAGAATATAATAATGAATAGGTCAGCAGAATAGCAGAATTAAAATAAAATTCAAGAAATCAGAAGAAATTATTGTTGGGCTCAGAGCCAAAATCAAAACAAAATTACAAAACCAATTTAAACAAAAAGGTGAAAATTGTACAAGTTAAAACAAAATAATTAATGTCATTTGGAAATTGTCAATATGGCTGCTGTAACATAAGCACTCACCGCAAGAAGAGACCAAAAATAAAATAAAACATATTAATTAAAACAAATTAAAAATATAACAAAAATTAAATAAAACAAATAATTAATTAAAATCCGGAAAAAACCTACAGATGAGAAAAGAAACATACGAAAAATAAAATAAACTGCCAAAACCTTGCAAAATAAGGTTTAGAAAAAACATAGGCAGAAGAGGCGACCAGAAAACAAAATATTGGGGTTAAAAAAAAATAATATTGTAAGAAAATAATAATAAAAATAAAATCCAACAATATAATATTTATATATCAAAAAATAAAGAAAAATATATAAAAAATTACAAAAATATTTCGAAAAAAATAAAATAATTAAAAAGCCCTAAAAATGCCGAAAAATCGCCCATTGGTCGCACACAGGCACAAAAATACTATATATACGGCAGTCATTTTCATAATTTTCAGACATTTTTTCAGTCAGGTTTTCTAGAAAAATTTTTAGACTTTCTTAGACGAACCGTGAGTCATTTTTAGACAAAGTGTTTTTGCCAATTTATGCCAATTTTTCCAATTTGGTTGCATGACTGTGGATTGTAAGTATTGTTTTCTTGTATAAATATATATTTCGAAGTCTTGTTACTTTGATTTTATTCTGGATGGTCGTGGAATATTTTGTTGCCACTGACAAGTCCCCCTAAAATCTTATTTATAATAAGTATTTCAATAGTAGTCCATGGGACAGATCTCGTGCCGGCTGGTGGGTTAAGTCCCCTAGTTGAGCTCCCGGGTCATGCCTTGTGGACACCTCGGTAGTCCGCAGTAGGGTCTGGCAATTGCACAGGACCTCCACGCAGGGCATCGTTGTACAACTCGTAGCGACTGCTGAAAAGTGGCCGGGGCGAGTAGAAAATAAAATTCGGGAAGTGCGATTTCAGTTAAAGGGGAATAAAGTTTTGTAGGGAAAATTTAAAACTTTGTCAGAAAATGAATCAGAAAATCACGTAGGAAAGGATAGGATAGTATAGGAATGTAAATTTGAAAGTATCTTTTCCAAAAGTTGAATGATATAATCTGACAGAAGAGAGAAGTGTTTCTTAAAGTGACCGCAGAGGGTTGTAATTACTTAAAATCATGGGAAATGTACCGGAAGTTGAAGAACTGGTAATCAAATTCTTAATATAGGGAAAGATAAAGGTAAATTAGGAAAATGCAGTCGTTACCGTGATTAAACAAATGAAATAGGAAATTTACCGAAAAATAAGGGAGGAACGCTGCCCAAATTTTTGAAGGATATTTTTGTAAATAATGCGTAAAGATGATGAATAAGTATGGAAATTGTAGGAATAGACGAGTAAGGACCAGGATATAGAAAAAAAAGACGTAAGACCTTCCATCGGCAGTCCAGAACCCGAAAGAGAAAATATCATGAGGAGTAGTTCTAGAAATGGAGCTCACCTGCTCATGAATTTTCAACCTCTATGTACAGGACCAACATAGCAATCACCATGGGTACATAGGAGGGATAGAATAATAATCTTGCTGGCGTTTAGGGGGGTAGATACACAAATACCCTAGAAAAAATAAATAAAAACCAACCCTATTCGCCAACAGTATATAGATTAGGTATTTACAAAAATCCAGAAATAATAAAAGTAAAATCAATTAGAAAATATTTCAAACTTCATTCATGACGAATATTCATGACTTTTTATCTATTGATTGAATTATAAAGTTCAATCTAATATCAATTTTATGTTAGATTTTTAAGTCTTATCCAATATCTATTTAGATTTCATAAATGTCCCTTGGTGCATCCTCTATTATTTATATAATTTGAAAGTTTTTAAAATACAAACTTAGATATTTAAGGTTTATATGTTCAAAATTAAAGTTTCACTTTAAATTTTTTGTTTAACTTAAAAAATTAAAATTTATTTCTATTGTTTAAACAGTAGTTTCTCTTGCGTTTATTTAAATATGATGAATGATTTTTTTTATCAGAACCTTCAGGACCAGACAAAGGATCTCAAGTAAGATTAGATTTCACTTACAAATTTTTAATTAAAATTAGACTTCTAAACTCACAGAAATATTTAAGATTTATCAGTTGTTTACACGTTAATTAAAATGATTTGATAATATTTCATTAAGGATATGCTTAGAACTTTTGGATTTAGAGGATTTCCACAAGAAAGTCAAATCAATAAATAATATAAAAATGATATTGCTTGCATATTAATCAGTGGGAAACTGTATCATCCCAATACTAGAAATGAATTTGTACTTGAAGAACAATAGAAAAAGTAATATTAATGAAATTATTATGTTACCATTTCGAATATTATTAAATTATTTAACAAATTAATTTTAATGAAATTCGATTTTTAATAAAAAACTTAATATAGTGATTGATAATTTTTAATTTATTTAATAACATGATTTTTAATATAAAAGTTAATAATGAAATCTAATTAAGTTTTTTGGTTTACTTGTATCTTATTGGTTTTTTGGAGAGCAGTTAAGAACTGTTTATTATTCAAAAGGAATGATTTATTTTTTTCAAAATATTACAAATCATTCATTTGATCTCTAGAATCACATTTTTCATTCAATCTTCAATTTGCAGCTTACTTTAAAGTTTAAACAAAATATCTAGATCCAAAACTTTATGTGTGTTATGTAACCGCGTACGGGGTCACTCCAGAATTTCCACCCAAAAGTGTCTATAGACTCTATGATGTGATAAATATATTTATGTATTAATATTTGCATTTTACTCAGTTGAATCAGATAAATCTTTGATACAATCAATAAAAATTCAAATTGATTTAAATTGTTAGTTTTTGCCTATCGAAGCTAGAGAAATTCACTTATATAGTTTTCTATATTATTTTGACGAATACCAGTTGTTAACTTTCTCCAAAAACATTCTAAAGATTGTTTGAGTATTTTTATCAGTTTCACTATCAACAAATTCTTCAGAATGACTAACAGTAAAATATTAAAAACCAAATCCAGTCAATCGATAATTTGGTCGCCACTTATCTGAACATACAATTGTTTCTATATCTCTTTTATATTCTTTACAGAATTCTAGATTCACCTCCACATTTCTCCTACATCATCACAAACTGGAATTTGGGCATTTGTTTAATAAGATCGTTTTTCGATTAAAACTGAAACTAATTTTTCTTTCTCGTCAAAAAAATTTACACAATCGTCTTAAATAATAATTTTATTTCCAATATTTTTTAAATCGATAATTTTTATCGCTTTCAATTAATTATATTGTTACTAAAACTTGTTCCAAAAATTTATTTATAAAATGAATTAAAAATAAAGAAAATTAATATAGTTTATTGTTTTTTGAGGACCGTTACAACATGCGCCATGATAAGGTGAAAGTTTTAATTCGTTAATTTCATTTTTCAATTGTCGATTTAAGACATTTTTTAAAATTTAACCGATCATTACCAAAATCGATATTCCGCAGTGCAAATTATCCGGTTTCGATTGTGTAAATTCCAGATTCAAAGTCATCTATGACACCAATAAGGAGACTTTAAAAATAATTATAAATAAAGAAAATCAACAAGTATATATTTAATGTTCTCCTAATTTGCTATCAGTACATATCTGTTTGCACCTCTGTGTTAATTTTTCATCAATTTTTCCCTTTATTTATTAGTTTTAAATATTCTAATTTTTTCACCACTTTATCGATACAATTTTCATCTACTGCTGCACCGCTCTAAACATAAAAAATATTAAAAATTTTTGTGTAGCCTAATGCTAATTATTTTTTAAAAGTTTTAATTTAATTTCTATGTGCACGATAATTAGGTGCTCGTTATTTTGATTTAAGAGTAGGACGAGATTTTTATACTAGCCACCAATTATTTTCTGGTAAATCAAGCATGTATTTGAATGAGATTTCAATGTTTTATTGGATTTCAATCATATTTATTCAAACGAAGATGGACATGAAATGTTAACTCAATTCATTAATAATGTATGTGCTTTTTGTAATTTTACAGTAATTTGTAATTTAAAATAACAAAACAAAAAAATATATTATAAAAACAATTGGTGTAGTATAATTAGTGTTGTACATTTTGGTTTAAACCCAGGATTGCTGCCAGCACCTGATCGTGATTATCTGCCATCTGCTGGTGGATAGCTCCAATCTGATCCTGCACCTGTTGATGGTTAACTTCTATCAGTGCGTGGGTTGTAATCATCTGATCCTGCAAAACTCGGACATGATGTTCCACTGTGTATAACCGACTTCATAATTGTCCTCTACCAGGGCCAGTATGTCCTTATTCACAAGGTGGCTGCAATGCCCCTGGGTGCATGACTAAAAGCATAATTAATTATGAATAAATATTTGAATTTTAATTACTTCTCACATGCCTCCTTAGACCATTCTCTCGAAAATGTCCTTGACAAATGTGACAGTGAACCCTCAAATGTTCTGTCATTGCTTTCAAGACTTCCAAATGATTAGTTTGACAGTCATTTGCCGCTCCATGATGGTGCGAGCCACTTGCGCATACTGAGTGTAGGAATTGTTTTTGGTTTGTAAAAATGCAAAAAATCGATAAGAGTATGAAGTTTTTTAATATTAAATATTCTCATAAAATTATTGTTTTAAATATAAAGATAATTATTGTATTATTTAAAATATTAAATATCTGATATAATATTTAATCATATTTTAATTTTAAAAGAAGTAATAATGAGGTATTTGCTACAACGGTTACTTATTTTCATAACATTATTAAATCATTTGATTTAACAAAGTTTAATTAAAACGTAAGTAAATGCTTTGTACGATAGTCAGTTTCAAAGTTATTTTCAGACTTGTATTTATTTCGGACTATAATGTTAGGTGGTTTGTGAATTGCACTTAAGTCTAATGACATAGTCGACGAGTCAGTGAATTATTTGTAGCATGTCATAAGTGAGATTGAAATACAATAGTGTTGGGCCAGAACGTAAACGGCCTTGAAAAATGTTTAAATGGATCAGAAACACACACGCAAAAATAACACGCAATTTAAATAAACCCACTGAAACATCAATTAAACCATATAAAATCTGAGAAATAAAAGAATTAAATATAAAATAATAAACATAAAAATAAATTAAAATATTAACAAAATGCACCAAGATCCGCACGATACCTACACAAATACAACAAGAAAACACAACAAATTCGACGAAATTGAAAAAATCAATTAAAGTTCATTAAAGTGAAATTTAAATCGGAAAATTTTGAATTAGCAATAATTCAATAAAAATTCTAAATAAAAAATTATTAAAATAAATCGAAAAGCTAGCCAACTGAATACATCACACCAGGAACTTACAGATAAATGGCCCTAGTCGTTTCGCGAAAAGTTGCAATAATAACCAAGCTAGTAGAGTTTGATAAGTCTAAGAGCAATAACATAATCGTCGTTTAGTCGATTATTATTATAAGCAGACGATTTAATCGAATTTGATCACGATAATAATTTAGACATGCCTCTCGACCGAATTACTGTTCAAGCAGCAGGTGAACCACACCCGAGGAAGGCACCGCAAAATGCCGCAAATATCGACCAACTTCGACCCCGGTGGTCATACCCGACCACTTGGCGATTGTTGGGTCTCGAATCCGATCCCTGTGGACTCGCCGGACAACAATACCCGGCCGAAGAAATATATGAACACGCCAGAAACCTCCTCACCCACTGGGAAAGGGTGCAGGAGCAAGTGGACCTCAATGTGGTCAAAGCCCGGATGCACCTCACGAACGTAGAGGAGGACATCCGCGTCGGGCGCATCGCGGAGGCATACCCACCTCGACCGGCCCGCGATACCCGACGGCCCTATACGGTGGCGGCTCTGAAGAGAAGTTTAAAGAGAGAATTCCCTGAAGAATAACTATAGTAACGATGAAGTTTTGTAGAAATTGATCTAAGCATTAAATGTCTTTCGTTTGTTATTTAATCTCAGATAAACTTGCTTCTTACAATTTGTTTAACTAAATAAAATTTGATTTAATGGAGGCAATAAAGAATTTAAATGCTCTCTTCTATTATAGTGTTGGGCCAGAACGTAAACGGCCTTGAAAAATGTTTAAATGGATCAGAAACACACGCAATTTAAATAAACCCACTGAAACATCAAGTAAACCATATAAAATCTGAGAAATAAAAGAATTAAATATAAATTAATAAACATAAAAATAAAATAATAACAAAATGCACCAAGACCGCATGATACCTACACAAATACAACAAGAAAACACGACAAATTCGACGAAATTGAAAAAATCAATTAAAGTTCATTAAAGTGAAATTTAAATCGAAAAATTTGAATTAGCAATAAATCAATAAAAATTCTAAATAAAAAATTATAAAAATAAATCGAAAAATAATAAAAATAAATAATAGAATTTGCTAGAAAAGAACAAGGTCGAATTTGTTTTACTACATCAAATTTCACACACCATAAAATTAGGTATATATACTGATCCATTTTCACATTAAAAACAACCACAAAACCATTTTTCAAACTGTTTTAAAACTATATCTTGAAAATTGTTAGAACCATTTTGAATCAAAACTTGATTTTAAATCTATTGTCGGATCAATTTTAGGTGAGAATTATTTATGGTGGAACCCTCTTTCCACGTCACGTCCTTGAATCTCAATTGAGCTCTGCTCGGCGTTGGCGTGGGGAGAGAGGTATTTATGTCATTTTGTATTATGATTTGATGTTTTTATGGAATGGTTAAAATGGGTAAATTTATTGTTTTATAATTAATAAATATTATGAATATACATAACTTATTTGATATGCTTTTTATAAATTTTCAATGTCGAAATTTTTCCGGCCCACAGCCGACACATAACGCAAGATAGAAAAATCAACATAGTGCAGATTCATGTAAGTGCGTGGAAAATCGCCAATGATATGCACCCGTGAAGACTCAGCGTGCGCAACGCAGCGGTCGTAACGTCAATATTTATCCCTATAGCTGAAGCGAGAAATAAGGAAGAAGTCTCTGGCTGCTTCCTCGTTTCTCAATTCTGTAAAATCGACCTAAAATTATATTACACACGGCTTAAAATCATCACACCGAGTAGTCCAGTGGGCACTCAATAAATATAATATGAACACAATGTGCGCCTAAGGTCTATTAAAGGGAAAGGATACGGGGTAAACTAAATTGAAATCGTTGGTTAATAATTTTGAAGAATAAATGATAAAAACTCATTAAATAGGTAATTCAGTAATTCAATTATTGGAAAAAATTAGATGATTATTAAATGAAAAGAAATATCTCATCGATTAATTTAAATTGAGTAATTAATGATTAGTGAGCGAGGATAGGTAAACCATCGACTAAATTGATACAATTCATTTTTTTTTTTCAAAGTAGTAATGATTAATTCTTACCTAAAGTAATATAATTTATTTTTAATAACATTAACATAATGAACAAGAAAAGGATAAATTTGTTGGTTAAATTCCGTTAGTTCAGTGATTATCATTAACGTAATTACGGTAAAGGTAGAAAAATTTTGGTTAAAAAATCAAGAAAAATTTTTAGAAAATGAAGTAAAGTTTCAATTCACTAAGTAGAATATTCACCTAATCTATTAAAATAAAGTGGTCCATTGCTTAGAGAAATTCGTCTATTAATTGTCAAAGCAAAATCAGTAGTTTGAATAATAAAAATTAATATAATTCGTTGAGTTAAGTTAATGCAACTATTGATTAAATTCATCAAAAAAGTAATACCTTGATTTGTAATAGAATAACCCTTCGAGAAAAATAAAGAAATGCGTTGATTTAAGACAAAAATCCTTTTCCGTAAATTTAATATAAATTCAGGAATCCAACATAAATCAATGATAATAGGTTATTGCTTAAAATTGGATTAAAATAAAATCGACGCAAATGAGAATAACAGATAGGGCATGAGAAACAATCAAATGTCATATTGATATCACACGAGATAAACATTCATCGAATTACGATCCCGAAACATGTCGAATAAAATCCTGATAATAAAGGTTCACTTGCGAGATCCGCTATCGAGTTGCCCTAAACGACGATAAAATACATTTAAACCACCAAAATAGCAACTTACGGAATAGCTTCAATACAATCGGAAAATTAAACTCCAGTAAAATATCTAAGATCGCACGGTAACTCCTACGAATAAAATCAGAATAGGATAAACAGCGGATATAAACAACTAAACACTGAAGCTGCGACAACAAGATCCGCCGGAAATCGTTCGGTTAAGATCATCGAGCGATTCGTCTACTTAATTTATCCGGTTCGGCATCCGGCCTTGACTTAAACGTTCAATTTGTATGCACCTAAAATTGCTATACCAAATTTTTCAATAAATTTACAAATTCTAGCTGAAATTATACACAGATAAAACTTTAGAATTAAAATACATATTGACACTAAAATAAACTAATTATCAGCCTTATCCCACATATATTATTACTTGCACTATTATACAACTTGCTTTAAAGGAGCGCATACTGAAAGGCCAGGTCAATGGGATAAATATAACCCACTTGTCAACTACCCATCGAAGGAGAGTGAACCCCAGTCAACCGAGACGCCCGTGAACCAATTTATATAGCATCAGAGTAGTACTTGAATGGCATAATTGTAAAGGATTCATAAGAGAGTCAGAAGGAGACAATCAACGGAATATAGCACGCCTGAAGTTTCTAGATGAACCGCCATCCGCTTTACAAAAGATATAACTAAAATACAAGCTAATAGACTTAGACAACTCCAATAACACTAGCCTAGGCATCATTTAGTTGATTTTACATACAGCAGATAACTTAATTGAACTTAATAAAAATGATATTTTAGACATGCCACTCGAACAAAACGCTAGACAGGAGACGGACAAACAGGGACGAGAAGGAGCCCCGGCAACTTCGGAAATATTCGACCAGATACGACAACGATGGCCGTACCCGACTACTTGGCGGATACTAGGCTTGGAAAGAGACCCTTGCGGACTCGCGGGACAACAGTATCCAGCTGCGGAGACATACATGTCCGCACAGAGCCTCCTCACCCATTGGGAAAGGGTGCAGGAGCAGGTAGATCTACAGGTGGTGAAAGCGAGGATGTATCTCGCAAACGTGATGGAAGACATCCTCGCCGGGCGAATTGCAGAAGCCTACCCACCTCGTCCAGCCCGCGACACCCGACGTCCGTATCCAGTGGCCACCCTAAAGAGGAAGAGGACATTCGACGAGAGACATTAATTCCTAAGAACACAAACATTGAATATAATTAAATGTTGATAAAAAGAAAAATTTTGTTAATTTGTTATCTTCGCCTTAATTATTTACATAGGTCGATCCGTTTTAACAATTATGTTTAAGATAACTATCAATAAAAGTTATGCAACTCAATAGAGAAACTTTAATTCTTTTGTACATTGTAGTAATGACAACTAATCAAATCTTGCAAACGGAGCTAGATCGTGCAAGGAACACAATCGCGGATCTTCACAACCAGATCATTCAAATGACCAAAGAGGTACAACAGATAAAAGCGACCTGGTCCGACCCGACAAAAACGAAAGCCATTTATCACAAACTCACGGCGGCACAAAAGGGATGGACAGAGGAGCGGCAGCTCAACCAGAGCCTGCGCACCCAAATCAGAGGGTTGGAAGTTGCTTTAGCAGTCTGTCGGGAGGGGGAAGCGGTGACATATCCGCTTGTCTTCGCCCCGTCCCAGATGCCACGTACAAATCCCCAGTCCTACAATCAGTCCAACGTTCCATCGAAGGGTCGACGCCCAGGACGCAAGAAACGTGCCCGACGTCGAGCAGCACAGCTCCAAACTAACCTATGAACTCATGAATGTTACACGTTTTTTTTTATTGAATAAAATAGTTGTATGTATAATCAATTCATTCTCGAGATACATCTGAACGTAAGCGTTATTAGGAATACTCGCATCATGGTTTGTAAGCAGTCGTCCACCTCCGATCATAAATTTTCGTACACATGGGACAAGCAAAGCGAGCATAGGTCTTCTATCGACAGCTCGTGAACCCGAGGATTGTCCGAGCAACTATAGTACTAGCACATGGTACTCAATTTTTGCGGGCAGTCCACCACTTGAACACATTACCAACGTTGCCTAGCAACGGGTGCCAAGTGGCGATCAGCATCATTTTGTATGGCGTTACGAGGGCAACTAGAATGATAAGCAAGATATGAAACCCTGTAACCCACCAATAGTAATGTCATCCCTACAACTTCTACAAGCGGAATTGGATCACGCAAGACAATCGAACGCGGAGTTACTCGCCCAAATCATTCAATTAACCCGAGAGACTCAACAGATAAAAGCAACATGGGTTGATCCAACAAAAATGAGAGCTCTATACCACCGACTCACGGCGGCACAGAAAGGCTGGACAAAGGAGCGGCAGCTCAATCAGAGCCTGCACACTCAAATTCGGGGACTCGAAGTCGCCCTAGCAGTATGCCGGGAGGGGGAGGCGGTAACATATCCGCTCGTCTTCGCCCCATCCCAGATGCCGCAGAAAAGCACCCAATTAACGGAACAATCCATCACTCCAGCAAACAATCGTCGACCGGGACGCAAGGAGCGTGCCCGACGTCGAGCAACCCAACTTCAAAACGTCAAACAGTAGATATTCCACATGTGATTGATTCAAATAGAGTAGTTTTAGCCTTAGTTGAGTCGTTTTCTTTTGAAATTGCATGCCAGTATTGTCACAAGCAACCTTATTGCGTCTCAGTTTTCCACAGTCAATTAAGAACTAACCTTGAATAGTTATGAGGGACAGAGCAAAGCGAGCATAGGTCTTCTATCGACAGCTCGTGAACTCGAGGGTTCGAGCAACTATAGTACTAGCACATGGTACTCAATTTTTGCGGGCAATCCACCACTTGAACACATTACCAACGTTGCTTAGCAACGGGTGCCAAGTGGCGACCAGCATCATTTTGTATGGCGTTACTAGGGTAACCAGAAAGTCAAGCAAGATGTGAAACCCTGTAACCCACCAAAATAGAGGACCTGAAATTAACCAACAATTAAATGTAACGTAAATAAGATTCGAACTATAGACTCACCTACCCCAAATAATAGTTAAACAAAATTCACCAATAAAAAGAAAGTTATCACTAAAGTATAATCCATTCAAATGTTACTTATCTTTGAAAAAGAGCTTATAAATTCTTCAACCAAAACTTTCCTAAGCATAATAAATCCAAGATAAATTGACCACGAATATCACGAGTATAGGAAACAAGAATCGTCCCGAGCATGGCAAATAGGCGTTCCTCAGTGGTGAAACCCATTAGTTAAAAAGACGAATACATATTGTCTTAAGACGCGATTCCACCATATTAGTATTTAAGTTTATAAACATTCCTACAAAATTATCCAACCCAAACAAAAATTTATAAAGTTTAACCTACCATAACCGACAATCAAAAGAAAGAATTAATCAAATAATAGTAAATCCAAAGGAGAACAATAAATTCCGACATAATATAATTCAATTACAATCCACACCAATAGAGAAATGCGAAAGCTCCACCAAATTCCTGGGGAAAAATTCTGAATCCCGAAAGCAAAGGTTAGAAAAGTAAATAAAGGGGTAAAAACTTGAGGCCTTTCCGTGGTAGGAGATACAAGGAATCTTTCCACACCGACTAAATCCAATAAAAGTTTAAAAATCCAATTTCAATAAACAAACCATTAGAATTTAGGCCACGCTAATAATAGTCTATCCCGCCCCCAATCAGGCGATAATCCCTAATAAATCAACAATTAATTATTCCATAAAATTAGCGATCTTACCTATCAAGAACCAAGTTGTTTGATGACGAGTGTTCTCCCCAACAGGGATAAGAAACTAAATCAATAAAAAATGAAAATGAATATTATAATTCTAAAATGACTGTTACGCACACTTCTTGTGACATTTACGCCACGACCAATCGATAGGAATAATTGTTAGCACATGTCTACACACCACATCAGAGGTGGTCAGCACAACCCATACACCTGGTATTACACACCGAACATGACGAATCCACGCGAGCGATTAAGAAAACTCCCCCGCAGTAGACACCTACAACATCGAATTGCTATAATACTGTTGCTATAATACTAAACGGCCTTGAGGAATGTTTTAATGGATCAGTAACACACACGCAAATACAACATGCAATTTAAATAAACCTATGAAACACCAAGTAAACCCTATAAAATATGAGAAAAAAAGGAGAATTAAATATAAAATAATAAACATAAAAATAAATTAAAATAATAACAAAATGCACCAAGATTCGCACGATAACTACACAAACATAACAAGAAAACACAACAAATTCGACAAAATTGGAAAAATTAAAATGGAAATTAAATCGGAAAATTTGAATTAGTAATAATTCAATAAAAAATTCTAAATAAAAAATTATAAAAATAAATCAAAAAATAATAAAAATAAATATTGTACAACAAAGAAATAAAACCTGGATTAGAAAAAAGAGAGACAAAAGATAATGAGACAAAACCAGATAAAAATGACAGAACAAGCAATAGATCAAGCTAGAAAATATATTAATCGATTATCATTAACGAGACCGATTTCAATGAAAATGTTTGTAGAAGCTGTACGAGATACAGATATTATGAGATTCGATAATGAGAGAACAGATGAGTTGATAGCTAAATACGGAGAGCACCAAAGGGATATGAGAGGAGACGAACCAATAAAAATAAAGATAAAATTACCAAATGATGAAATAAAAGAAATATTGGTGGATCCCGATTGTCAAATGCACGAACTATACCGACGGATAAACCGAGAAATTATACAACCGATAATCGAAAGTAGTGATGATGGCATGGTAGAGGACGTAGCAATAATGTTCCACAAACGACAAATAAGTCCGCGAGAACGAATCCCGATATACGAATTAGGTATATGGGAAGACGGACAAACCATTAATATCATAGCTATGGATGAACCAGAGAGAAAAAATACGACAAAAAAGGAACAACAAATCCAAGAATTTCAAGAGGAAATGAAAAGAAAGATGGACCAAATACTAACCATCTACCAGTTATGGAGACAAGATGCGAAGTTGAGCACAAAATTGCAACCTATAGATGATTCACGATGCCGATCAACACCATGGAAAAAGGTGTATGATGAAAAGACAAATGAGTGGAAATGGAAAATGGAGAGAACCAAACCCAAGTGGAGAAAATACGTACCAGGAGAAGCGCCAGAAGATGCAGCTAACGAAATAACCTTAGAGTTATATGAAGATGAACCATATGAAAACTTACCAGAGGAAATGCTAAATGAGATGGAATGGCAACCAGAGGAAGACGAGGAAATAAATGACAGAACTCGATTAGCCCCATACACATGGAAAATAGGTGGATGGGCTGAAAAAGTAAAATCGGCTGAGGAAGAGAAAATCATCGGTATCACAAGTCATCAGTTCTATACAGAAATCGGAGGATACCGTATGAAACTGAGAGTATACCCAAACGGAGACGGGGTTGGAAAAGGAAAATATCTATCAGTGTATTTTCTATTGGCAAGAGGCAGATATGACGGCAAGTTAGAATGGCCATTTAATCGAAAAGTCACAATTTTAATCGCTAAACCCGGAAAGTGGGAAGAACGACATAGCGAAAAATTGGGGGTAGATCCAAAATCTATGATAAGTCACCATGATAACCCACCAATTTTAAGAAAATAATAATAAAAAATAAAATCCAACAATAAAATATTAAGATATCAAAAAATAAGAAAAAATATAAAAAATTATAAAAATAATTTGAAATTAATAAAATAATTAAACAGCTCCAAAAATGGCAAAAAATCGCCTATTGGTCGCACACAGACACATAAATAGTATATAAGCAGTGACCAATTTCATTCAAACACTCTTCAACAAAATTCAATTTGCATTTTGATTACTGAAACCGTTATTTGAATTATAAAGTAAGGATGTTTTAGTTTTTGTATGTTTATGTTAATCATTCACTTAATTTTTATGTTAATACAATGTTCATAATGTCCTCATGCTTTTCTTTTAAGTTAAATAATTATATATTTATAGCCATTATATATGAGGTCCCAGACAAATTTATATATATTACAAGTATTGAAATAGCCTCGGATAGGCAGATCGGCGATCCGGCTGGTGGATTCAGTTCCTTAGTTGTGATCGCGGGTCGAGCTTATCCAAAATCTCGGTCTGTCCGCGACGGGGCCTGGAAAAATGGCACAGGACCCTCCCCGTAGGGCACCGTTAAACGACTGGCAACGGCTGATGAAAACGTCGGTCAAGGCGAGCAGGAAATCTTAAACTGAAGGAAAAAGCGCCATTGGTTAAGGGTAATGGTTTAACGATCATTTAAGATTTTTCTAAAAAACCTCGGAAACAAGTTGGGTTGGATAGGAGTGATAATTAGCGTAACAACGTAATTTTTAGAAATGTTAAAAAATGAATTTGTAGAAATGTTTTAGAAATGAACAGTATAATGGGGGAAGTTTCAGGCATTTTTTGTTAGAATCACCAGCATTAGAAACCATATATTCCATAATTGTTAGCAGTAGAGTTGTCATGACCAAATATAGTCCATAGTGGATCAAACAACATAGTACGAATTATGTTCATATTTCAAACACTAGGATTTTGACGTCACCCGATAGACATGATTAAAACAGGACAATTATTTTATTCCCATTTAACGCCGAGCTTGAGAATAGACACGGTCAAACTCAAATCTACCACTACTGAATACGAGAGCCACGAGTATTCTACGACAATAAGAAATGAAGAATGTACAAATAGTTAGGATTAATTACTAAAATAAGTATAAAATAAACGAAAATTGTCAAAAATAAATAAAACCAATTATTATCGAATCACAAAATTACACTACGTTAATTAGAATATGTCATAAAAGTTCATCGCTAGCAATCGACAAATTTGGATACACATCACTGCACACTAGAAATGCACGAAAAATTTTCCTCTCCTCAATAAGTTGTTTTCACATTTGTTACTGAAAGTGATATCGATCTCGCAGCTGTCAGTTTTCCCTGCGACAGTTTCATTTTAAGAATTGAGAATTAGCCCAGTTAATATCGAGTTTTCTACATTCTCTAATAGCTTATAGATGGCATCATCACTAATGTCAATATATTTATTAACAGTTAAACTCCACTTCCGATTTTTATTATCGTGTTTATTATCATAATTATTACCACATTGTTATTACCACATTATTATTATTATTATTATTATTATTATCATTAGTATTATTGTCATTATTATTATTCTTGTTATCATCAACATTAACCTTATCGCTATCATTATTATTATTAATATTAACAGGATTACTATTATTAATATCATTATTAGCATTTATCATTAATATCGTTACTCCCTTGAGCATTAACACGAACCCCAACCCCACTATTATTATCACTTATAGTCAGCGGTGATATTCTCACTGTTCTTATTAGTAATACTAATAACCCTGAATGGATACTAAAGAATAGTAATGGTGGGTTACTGGGTGTTGATGTTTGTCTGAATCTTCGTAGGGTTACCCCGGTAACGCCATATAAATATTTTCTAGCTACCACTCGTCACCCGTTGCTAGGCAACGTTGGAAATGTGTTCGAGTGGGTGGATTGTCCGCAGAAAGTGAGCGCTATTACTAACGCACTACCGTTAGAAGGTTTACGTGCGGTTTGTCATTTTCGTCCCTTGCTGCTGATAGACGGTTATATTCGTGTCTCTGGCTCGTGACTGATTGACGACATGTGCATAGGTTTAATTCAATTCCAACCGTATTAATCAATCGAATACGATTTTTATTTGATAAAACATTTAACACATTTCACGCCTTTAAGTCTTTTACTCGAATGGCCCGTCGTTTGGCCCGTTCAGCTCTACCTGGGCGGTGTTTAGCTGGCTTGGTTGCAGGTTTCGAAGTGGAATCGGCTTCTCGATAGGCTAGTTGAGCTGGGGCAAAAACCAGGGGGTAGGTCACTGCTGCTCCTTGACATGGAGAGAGCGCCACCTACAAGCCCCTTAAGTTGCGTCTTCAGACTCTTCTGCATCATTGTCAGTTTTTGATACAGGCGTTTGGCCTTATTCGGCTCCATCCAAGTGGTTTTTGTCAGCTGAACTTCGGTCGTCAGTTGCAAGATTTATCGGTGGAAATCTTTGATTGTCATTTGGACCTTTGCCAATTCGTGTTGTAAGATATTGTGGGAATTTATTTCTACAATAAAGGAAAATTAATTTCACCGATAATAGAAGTTATTTAAATGTGCAACGGGACTTAGGTCTTATCGCGTCAGATTATAACTAATACTTTCCCTGTTAGTTAGCCCATTTTTTAATAATACTATAACAAGAAATAACTTAACTAAACATTTATTTTGAATGCACACAAAAAAAATCATGGTAATGGATTTAATTGTTCAATGATGCCGGTCATAGCTGGCTCGTAGTGGCCCCCGAGCGTATGGATGCTCGCGGTGGACGTTTGGCTCTTCATTCGCACGTCCTCCTCTTCCGGTCCATAATTGACGTGGGACTACCACGTTGAGCGCCTCCATTGGTTTGTTGACTCTGGGATCGTCCAAATTGAATGATGTGTTGTACGACGTGGTGTACCCGTCCGTACTTTGGATCAATCCGGCAGCGATATCCCGTTTGTCTTTGATTTTCTTCCAAACGTGCGAGTAGGTGTTCCGCTTGACCTCTTATTTCCCGTGCCGGATTTAGGTCGGGTTCCCGTTTGATCGCCACGAAAGGAAGGTCCAAGTCATCTCCGGGTTTTTGATCTTCTCCGCGGAATTCTCTAACCAGTGAGATTGAGAGTCCCACATCGCCTGCCGGCACCATGTGCCGGAAAGCGAAGTGTGGACCATCTGGACCATCTTACGATTAAAACCTCACATATTAAACTAAATTGACGCATAAAATTTTCTCTTCGCGAATTTCGGGGTTTTTCCATTTTTGAACAAAATTGACTTTATAAATTCTTAAACCGTAAAGTAAGATTAACCAACGAAATACTTTCAAATGTATGTATTAATCGATCATTTAGCTAATCTCTTTTGAGAAAATGTAAACGCATTATCTAAAATCTAATCAAAATTGGTTTATTCATTGTTTAATTCCGTTGGAAAAAACGCAGGATTATGATCGAAATTATGCTTTAGATTTTTGCCTACTCGTTTTAATAGTGCTAAAACGTAAATTATTATCTAAAATATGCAAGAAAATCATTTAGTCATTTCATAGTTCTCTTTGGAAAAACGGAAAACTTTTATCAAAAATTACGCTCTAAATTTACTTGTTCGCTTTCGAAAAAAGCGTAGATAAAATATTAACTAAAATATACTTAAAATCTATCTATATAACGTTAGATGTTATCTAAAAATATATTTATAAGTTATTTATTCGTTTTACTCTCGGGAAAACACAAATCAAATATTATTGAAACATAATTAAAATTCATTTATTCATTGTTACATATTATTTAAAAATATATTCATAAGTTAATTATTCGTTTTACCGTTCTCTTTGGAAAAATACAGATAATATATGATTTAAAATATAATTACAATTCATTTTCTCAAGGTTAAATATTATTTAAAAATATATTCATAAGTTAATTATTCGTTATACAGTTCTCTTTGGGAGAAACAGAAATTTGATTCTCCAGAACTATCTTCCCGATTTATTTACACATCTCAATAGTTCCGTTTGAGGAAACGCAAATTATTCTCAGAAACGGTATTTCAAAGTCATTTGTACTTTCATTTATCGGTAATTTAGATCAGTGTCCTAATTTTGTCACAAAAAAATCCGATCATGAGTTATCCCAAGTTCGAGTTGATCTCCCTTTATTGATTGACATTTTTAGAAATGTCAAATAGGAGGCGTGTTTTATATTTGTAATGTCGCCAATCATGACAGTGCTATTCCATTATTCTACTTCAGTATTTCAGAGTGACTACTTTTTCGTGTAGTTTATTGTCACTGATCGCTTCTCTTTACTCCACTTGGTAAGATTTTTAATTGTGTTCTAATTATATTCCTCATTACTAGGGTTAACATCTTAAGTCTCTTATACAGAGTGGCCTTTTTCTCGGCAGTGTTCGATTTATTGTAATTATCTCCGCACTGAGTTCTGCAAATTATGCTAGTGATTTGATCTTACTACCCCAACTCGTGTTATTTATTTTTCTCTGGTGAGTGCATTTTCACGTTTATGTTATTCAATCTATGTTCAAACAAGGTAATTGTTACTCTGATTTTGTCTTATTTATGTTATACTCTAATTTCGGTTTATCCGTGTTACGTTATATTTAATTAATGCCCTGGCTATCTTGTATTATTCTATTTAATTTAGGTCCAATTGGTCGTTGTTTAGATTGCATACATGTCCGCTACTTCATCTGTTCAATCTATATTTAATTAATATAGTTATTTACCTCAATTTTTTTTACTCTATTTCAGATTTCAAGTTATTCGTTCTTTATAATATATTTTATTAACGCACCGATTATTTATTCTATTCATTTCAGGTTTTACTAGTCGGCGTTCGGTTTACTTAGGTTACATCCGGTCAATATGCAATCTACTCGCTTCAATTTATGACCAATCCATGCATTTGGTTGGAAACTCCACTAGTTGATTTGTAATTCCTACTTGCCTCACATCTATGTTACTTGTGTTTATGATTACCTGGTTCAGATTGTTCTATTAATACATTTACTTATGGTATTTTATTTGTGCACTTTTCTACCGGTTTAAACCTGGCTATGTTTCGAAATAAAGTGGGTATGTTATGGGTGGTTCGTAAGTACTCAAAATTATTTTAAGTTCGACCATAAATTTTTATGATTGGGATGAATCGTTTTACTTAATAATCGAGTCGCTATTATTTTTTCTCGTTATCGCTTATTTTGCTATGGAAGAATTTTCCGTTGTTATTACTCAATTATTGTCGTCGTTAGTTATTCAGCCATTATTATTGGATTTTCTACTGGTTACGCAAAGTTAATCATATCTATAATTTGGGTCAAATCAGGATGTTCGAGTTGTGCTTTATTTACACTACTACGGGTTAATATTCGTTTAACTTACTCGTACTGTAATGTTAAGTTTCTTATTATAAAGTGATAATTTTGGCTTAATGCTTCTCATGATAATTTCTCTCAAAAAACTTTGGAATATTGACAATTTAAAGGCCGTATTGTTAAGTTATCAGATTTTCGTTGCGCTTCGCAAGTTTGGAAGTGAACAGCCTAAATTTTTAGCGGCAATTATGGAGATTAATTTAAATTAAGATTGATTTTTTAAGTATTGTTTATGACTTTGGATACATTACTAATCAAAAGAGTTTTCTTTCAACATTACGATTAAGACCATAGCAAAAATTTAATGATATCGCTTCTCGCGTACCGTTTCCCAAATTGATCCTAAATAAGCTTGTGTCGATATTAATAGTTTAAGAGTCCCCACTGGACCACTCGGTGTGGTGATTTTGAGATTATAGGAAACGAGTGCCGACGAAACAGCCAAAAGACTATTTCCCCTTCACCCTTTTCCACTATAAGGAATGATATTGACGTTTCAGCTCCTGCGTTCATCACGCCGGAGCCTTCACGGGCACGAAATCATTGGCGATAATACACGCACTTACACGATTTGCGATAGTATATTTGATTTTAATAGCTTGCGATGTGTGTCGGCTGTGGGCCGGAAAAATTTCGACAGAATAAAAAATCTAATTTGTTTTAATATATATATGTATATATATATCTATTTGTCATATCGTTTACATCACGGTTATTCATAATATTCATACATAGCATATCATAACTTCCTCTCCCCACGCCGAAATCCAAGCAGAGCTTATTCGAGATTGCGAGGATACGACGTGGAGAGTATCGAACAATCTCTCTCACATCAAAATTTTTGTGCTCTCCACTGGTTAGACGAAAAATTGGTTCCGACTCAACTGAATTAAAGTTTGGTATATATACCTATTGTACGACCCTAACCTTGCGTGTTCTTTTTGATTTAGTAAAACAAAATTTGACCTTGTGATTTTCTAGTATATTCTATTCTTAATTTTTATTATTTTGAAATGTTATTTGACAATTTTTCTTTTTGAATTTTTTATTGAATTATTTCTAATTCAAATTATTTGATTTTTATTTCATTTTCATGAAATTTCGCATTTTTTGTTAAATTGTCAAATTTCGGTCAAATTGCTAATTTTTCAAGTTATTTTTATGTTTATTTCGTGCCGATCTTGTTGCACTTTGTTATTATTTTAATTTATTTTTGTGTTTTTATAATTTTATATTTAATTGTTCTCTTTCTCGCATTTTGGTAGGGTTAATTGGTGTTTTAATATGTTTGAGTTTAAATCTGCATGTTATGTTTACATGTGTGTTACCGATTCATTTAAACATTTACAAGGCCGTCTGTGTTCTAGCCCAACAATATCTAATTCATTCATATGGCAATAAAACAATTTTTGATAAAAATTTTCTATTAAATTAATAACGAAGAACTAGATTAAAACAATCATAAGATAATCTTGAATTAA
Organism: Schmidtea mediterranea; assembly: GCA_022537955.1. NCBI lineage: Eukaryota > Metazoa > Platyhelminthes > Tricladida > Dugesiidae > Schmidtea > Schmidtea mediterranea. The sequence goes on along the minus strand of JAKGRZ010000038.1, from coordinate 27,931 downwards.
TAGTTAATTGAAAGTGAATCACTAATGACTGTTCATTACGGGAGAAATCGTTTGCCGACCCGCGATACTAAATTGGATTAAAATTATGTGGAGACTCTCACAATTCCATAATTTAAATATGAGTCGACTCAAGTGATTCCAGGCAAATGTAACTTTAAGATAGAGAGCGTAAGTCCTTGTAACGGCAGATGAGAACCGGGAAATACGAAGGTCATTCGAGGAGTAGTGTTAGTAATAGCGCTCACCTGCTCGAATGACATTCGGCTGTGACGTACAGCACCAACATGATTTCGGTCATGGGTACGTAACAGTAAGACAACGTAATAGTAAGTCATGGGGGGTACGCGGAAAAATCAACCCTAGAGTTCCTCTTGAATGATTACTAACCAGGAAGGCGAGTATCTCAGCAATTAAATTTTCCCATACATCCAACAGTAGTATTAATGATTTTTAAACATTTTTATCCTAATACTTATTTCGGATATCGATTGCCGGATTTTGTTTTTTGTCAGGACTCGGAATATCTCTGAATTAACCCTATCTCAATAGGAACTAGTCGTACTTTATAGCCCTTTTTTCTTTCCATTATTCGTTTTGGATAAACTTTACCTTTCGGCACGGGTAATACGAATTATCACGGGGGTTAATAGTCTATTGGTGGGTATACTAGATCTCTTGTCGATTTCATAAGTACTCTAACTAGTATCGGATTTACCTAGTTCATAAGTATTTTAATTAGTATAACATTTAATAAAATACGTTAGGTAGTCTAAAGTTTAGTTAATTCATAAATACTCTAATCAATATAAGATTTAATTAATTCAAAAAATACTCTGATTAATAAGGTTTAATTAATTCAATGAAATTTAAAATTTACTTTTTACAGTTAAATTAAAATTCCCAATAAACTATTCGTGTAATCATATTATTAATTTAAGTTACCCTTTCCCGGTGAATTGTGGGTCTGACAAAATTGCTCCAACTCCCTGCCTCCGCCCATGACTTGTGAGAACGGTTCTGGATCTTTATGCCTAAGGTTGTGGTTAATTCAAGCGGATGATTATTCGTTTGATAACACTTTGGGTGATTCATTTGTTTGGAATTTAAGGGTTATATAATCAGTTGTAGGTCGATTTTGACAATTCAGTGAAAATAAAATTAAATCAGCTAAAAGAATATATTGGTATTCTACAACAGAGGTGGACACAATCTCTTGATTGATCTTGTCAGCGGGTCTTCATCAAGAACGAATAAGTGGCAGGATTGCATTTGGTACTAGTGCTCAAGATACCGATTAATAGTATGGCTAATAAATTTTTAAATGGATTACACTCGAGTGAAGTCCGGCTGGTACTCGCGGCATTAGATTCCTCTTTCTCAGACACCCGAAGTTCTCTTGAGGTTGGTAAATTTCTCTTGGGCATATTAGCGATAACTGGAGAATTCTAAACTGCATCGGTCATATATTAGACAAGTGTGCGCACGAGATAGAGAATTTGTAGTTCACACACTCTCAATCTATGACCGTCGTCTGTCGAGATATTTCGATCGCAAGTAGGTGTGCATCAGTCTTGTGATGAAAAGAACCCAGGTAAATTGATTTTTCTTAAATGTCAGGTCATATTTCTTTCCTTATATGTTGATGCCTGTGTTGGATTTCAGTTTTGTCTTGATTATGCCGCAGAAAACTCTCGTTAGATTTTTATTTTATATATGTTGAAGACTCGATTTTATTCACTAAAGCTTGGTATGGCTTTTATTGATACGTTGAACTACCTTGTTAGGTAGTTTATGTTTTTATTTAGTTACGTTACCTTTTATGTGAATTTTAGGGTCCATGATCGGTAGGTTCGCCAGTATCCGGAACGTTCAGATCCTATGTCGGACAACTGATTTTTTGCTTTTGTTTATATCAACTTATCATAATTACAACTCTTATTTTTTATTTACCAACTTATTATAAATAAAACTTTTAGTTTTTATTTACCAACTCACTATGAATGAAAATTCGAGCTTTTATTGATTAACTTTATTGGTTAACTTTGGCTAGTTCCTTAAGTCTGTAAGATTCGTCCTTCAAGTAGTCCTCTAATATTTCGTTTACTGTCCAGAGAATCGATTGTCTTTGAATCTCATCATTTTTAAATTGTTCACTTCTGAGGCTCCTTTTTGTTTCTGTGAGTTATTTTCTCAATATTCTTAGTTGTTTCTGACTTTGATTGTTTTGGTGTTGTAATCTTTTTATTTCTGCCTCTTGTCGCTGGATTTGGTGACACAATCCTTCTTGTTCTTGTTTCCATTTTCTTCTATAGAAATTTAACGGTCTTCATTTAAAGGTTGAGGATTTCCTTGGGGTTTTGGTATAGTTGTTGATGGATTTACGCGTATTGTTTTGTTGTCTAATCTCCTTCGTGGGTTCCAGTAATTTATTTCTATAAAATTTTCTGATTAATTAACGGCAGCAGTATCATTTGCGGTTTATTTTCACACTCTTTCGACATTTCTTTTATTAATACCATCTCTTCATGCGCCTTTTGGGATTTGGTTTTCTAGTTGCGGCAAATACATTGAACCTTGTGTTCCAATTTTAACCAGTTTTTCTTTGCTGCTTCAATATCTGCTAACCAGCGTCGCCTTGTGTATATATATTCCACCTCATAGAATCGTTCAGCTTCTACTTCCGTTTCTCGACTTGGAATCTCAATTTGTGTTTTTGTATGAATTCTTGTTCATACTTCCGCTTCCAATTTTTTGCTTGCGTCTTTACGTGCTCTAGCACTTTCTTTTGTTGCTCTTCAACGGGTTCCGGTACCCTCATTTTTGGTTTTTGGCCTCTTGCTTTGATAAGCTATATTTTGCATTTTTGCCATTTTTCAGTTATGGCTTTGCAGCGGTCTCTTTCGCTATCCCATTCTTGTTTATAAAACTTTTTATAGTGAGCTTCTTGTTGTTTGAGCTTTGTCTTCTATTGTCTTGCTTGTCTTTCTAGCTGCATCGCTCTTTGTTGTTCTTGTAGGCTCAAATCCCGAACTCAATGATAATTTGCCGTTAAGGTTTCTTTTTCCTGTCTCCACTCGTCGAGCAATTATTGTTGATTCTCTCGGATCCAATGGTTTTGAGTTTTCAATTGTTCCACTTGGTCCTGCTCCTCTTACAGTAGTACGGCTAACTGGCGACGTCTTGCTTCTAGCCCACAAATGTGATCCTTTAAATCGTGATTTTCCTGCTCCGGCTTTTCTTCCCTTGATTTAGCTGCTGCGATTTCCTGTTCGAAGGTTTCTTGATCTATTCGCCTGTTATTTTTTAGTGTTCGCCGTTATTTTAGAATCTTTCTCCTTGTAACAAATCCCCCCAAAAACTTTCATACTTGACCATAATCTAGTAATAAAAGAATAACGAAGCCTCCCTCATGAAACGAACGTAAAAATCACCCTTAAGAGTCAACCCAATTTTATTAATGAATTACAACACTCCACCAAAGAATAGGAAGAAACCCACGAACCTAGATTGTCGTAAATAGGGCCAAATTTATCCATCAATAAAAGTGATCAGAATAATTAAATGGGATCTCAGTTACATTGATAACCAAATATCTCCAGAATAAAGAGAAGTTGAGGCAACCAAAAGACCTAATCACAATGTTAATGATTCAAATAAAAACATTCTAAATTGTCGTATTCATTTGAAATAGATTTTCGTATAACTCTACATGAGTACATAAAAGGCAAGCGTCCGCACCATAGAACATTAAACCAAAGGGATAAATTGCAAAAGTTCGAGCCACGGACACCATCACGTATTATATCAAAATCAACTGAGAAATTCGTTGAATCATCAATCCAAATAAACAAAGAGTGATATTTCCATAGAGCCTCACCCTGAGAATCACCATTAATGTCTTCTACTAGAATGAACGATCGGAGCCTATTTTTCATTCCCATCGCCACAAAAACCGACTCCAGAAAGAATTAGACTTAAATAAAAACGCCAGCGAAACTTACGCATAAAGGATCCTTCAAAAAAATGAATATTAGATCGACCTTACTCTACGCTAAGGTAATTCCAATACTCCATCCATTTACACCGTCTACTCATCACCCCATAAAATGACTCCCACGAACGCACATACAACTCGAGAATATCCAACTACGTGGAATTGAGAACAAATCCAAAGTTTTCGTTGTCGCCGAAAATATGCACCAAATCATATATATCATTCTACACTTACGCATGATTTCATTTACTTAGTTTTACGATTTTTCCATATTAATATTAATAGCATTCATTTTGACAGACTCATGGATAGACGAATCCCGAATTACAATGAGATTCCCATCTCACGCCGCAGCAAAATGCATACAGGCGATGTGGGATGCGGGATACTCAATTTCTCCAGTGAGAGAATCGAGGTTCGGAGTACAAAATGAAACGGAGGACGTAGAACTGCCGTATGTGGCAATTAAGCGAGAGCCTGGACGAAATCCGGCTCGCGAGCTCCGAAGTCAGGCGGAAGAACTCTTGGTACGCCTGGAAGCCCATCAAAGGAGGACCAACAAGCAAGTGGAGAGCTCGTCAACAACTAAAGCAAATCAACGAAGATATCGCAGCTGGACTGATTCCGAGCACGGATGAGTATGCCCCTTTATACGGCATCTCATTCGAGCTCGATGATCCTAGAGCGAACCGACCAATTCCGTCAATGACTGTATTCGTGCCGAAGAAAGTTTTTCCAAGGGAGATGAGATCAGATGCAAGAGAACATGGATCAGAATGGGAACACTCCTATGCACGCAGAACAACAAGACCAAACTCGAAAAACTGTTACTCGCTATCTCGTTTTAATTGAATTTAGTGAAATAAATTATTCGGAATTTATTGTTTTCGTACTTACATTTATTCTCTTTAGACTGTTTTCATATATCATACAATCTGTAGATTTTTTTACGCATTGGAAACACTAACTTAATGATAAATTAATTCTATATTAATCAACTGAATCTATTAATGGCTGTTTTATTGTAGAGATGGATTCTGATGTGATATTGAATGAGGCTCTAAAAAGTGCCCGAAAGGAGAATACAGATCTCCATCGACAGATGTTAGAATTAACTCGAGAAATCCATCGCGTAAAATCAACGTGGGTGGAGCCTTCTAAGGTGAAAATCCTGTATCAACGAGTAACCGCCGCCCAGCGCGGATAGGCTGAAGATAAGCGATTGACGCAGGCCATGAAGACGCAGCTTCGCGGACTAGAGGTGGCGCTAACGGCCTGCCAAGAAGGCCAAGCTGTCACATATCCCCTAGTTTTCGCACCGGCCCAGCTGGCGTATCGCTACTCGACAAACGCAACCAAACCGGAGGTAAAACCACCTCAACGTCGTCCAGGGAAAATCGAACGAGCGAGACGACGAGCGATGAGATCGACTGAGTAAACAAAATGAGAAGATGTCATAATAAATAAATGTTTTAGTTGAAATGTCTACACGCTTATTAAATTTATTAAATATGACTAAGAGTAAGTTATGCAAGCTAATAACGATTCAATCATAGATAGAGAGATGTTGATCGTACCTCTAAGAAAAAAGGACCAGAAACCGCACACATACCTTCTATCGGTGGTGCGTTGAACCCGCTATAGGATCGAACCTTAGCAGTTCCTATATGGCGCTAACCTTTGGCGATTCCATAACCAGTGGTTGCATTACCAACGTTGCTTGGCAACGGGTAACCATTGGGGGAAAGACAACAATTTTCATATGGGGTCAAGGACACTGACGTTATAACCAAAAAACCCAGTTGTAAGAATTGACGTTTGGATTCTAGCGTTACACACGGCAGAATCTTCATGGGTACGAGATATTGGCGTATGAACTTGCACGTACACATCTCGGATTATTATGTAGATTTTACTAATTTGCGGTGTTTCGACTGTGGGCCGGAAAAATTTCGAAAAAATACAATATTTTCAGTTAAACATATATTTCAAAATCATAATCGATACACAATACACATCCCTCTTTCTATTGGCCTGTTTTACAAATTCATTTTCCTTTATAAACGTTTGCTCACACTTTAATTTTTCAACATACAAAAATGTCTCTTAACAATACTAAAAGATCGATGGTTTGATCAAAAAATCGTATTTTATTTTTATTTTAATATTTAATATTTTACCTACTAGAAACTCGGAACGTAAATTCTTCAATATTTAACTAAATATCGAAACTCTACAATTGGAAATGTTCAAAATGGTAAATTTATTACTGTAAAATCCCGAGTATAAGCTACAGCGCGTATTAGCTGCAACATTTGCGTTGAAAACACATGATTTTAAAATCAGCAACCTATCATTAAAAAACAAATTTCACCGTGACAATAACCATTTTGTTTTAATCGTTTATATTGTTTACATTTTTTATTGCACTGTTTTGAATCTTTGATTAAAATGGATAACGATTCTGAACAAAAACAAAAGAAACAACGAAGATCTTTTAGTTCAGCAAAAAAAGAAATTATTGAATTAGCTCGTCAGTTAGAAAACATACGGGAGGTTTCTCAATGGACTGATAATTTCTTGAAACGCAAGAATATTTGTGTTCGACAGACTATCACGAAGCAACAATTACCGAAAGATTGGGAATTTCAGATGGCCAAGTTTAGAAGCACCATCGCAGATTTAAAGAAGGATTTGCCCGATAATAAAATCGGTAATTTTGATGAAGTGTCCGTTCAACGTGACATGTCTGTAGGGTACACAGTTGAGACAAAAGGTGCCAATGAGGTCCGAATTAAAACTACAGGACATGAGAAAAAACGATTTACCGTCAATCTATGTGTTCTCAAATATGGTACTAAACTTCCGCCTTTTGTTATTTTGGGCACAAAGAAACATCCAAAGACTTTCCTTCCTGAATCAAAGCTTGCTATTGCAGCCAATGAAACTGGTTGGATGAATCATGAAGCTCTTGAGATATGGCTCAAGAATGTATGGAAGAATCGAATTACATTGCCTCCAAAGACACCATGGAACCAGGATCCAAAAGTACCATCATTGCTTTTATTTGATATGCATAGCTTACATCTTGTCAGTACTACATGTAATAAAATTAAGAAGGAATCCAAAGTAGCTTTCATACCTGCCAGATTGACATCAAAGGTGCAGCCATTAGATCTTACTGTTAACCGTTCGTTCAAGTCAAAATTGGGCAAGAAGTGGGAGGATTGGATCATTAAAGATTATGAAAACATCAAACATACTAAGTCCGGAAATATGAAAGCAGCTGACTGGAATACTATTTTCGAATGTATTGTTTCCTCTTAGGAATATGTTAACCTTTCCACCATTTTGAATGGTTTTGTGTTGCATTCGGTGAAGACGACGATGTTCTTGAAATTGAAGAAAATGAAATGAATGTGAACGAGTCTGATCCAAACATTGTAGAATTACTAGAAAATTTCACTTTTATTTACAATGAAAAGTGTGATGGTTCTGAGGAGTGTGATGTTGAAAATTTAAATAAATAATCTTATCTTCAATTTGAATTGTTTTTTAGTTGTATAAGCTGCACATCATACTAGCTGCAATTCAAAAATGTTGCCTTTTTGTACGTATTGCTGCAGCTTATACTCGGGATTTTACAGTATTATTATATTGGTAATTGGTTCCAGATCATGGAAAATTAAAAGATGGTAAATTTATAATTTTTTTATATTTGTTGGGCTCAGAGCCACAATTTAAACAAAAAATAAAAGTAAAAACCAAAGTCAAAGAATGGAAGTAATGGAACGAATCACTGTACATAAACATGCACCGCACAAAGATACCAAAAATCAAAACAAATTAAAAAAAAATATAACAAAAATTAAATAAAACAAATAATTAATTAAAATTCAGAAAAATGCCCACAGATGCAAAGAAACATACAAAGAAATAAAATAAACTGCCAAAACCTTGCAAAATAAGGTTTAGAAAAAACATACGTAGAAGTGGCGGCCAGAAAACAAATAAAAAGGGCTAAAAATAATATTACAAGAAAATAATGATAAAAATAAAATCCAAATATAATATAAATTATATTTCAAAAAATGAAGAAAAATATACAAAAAATAATAAAAATAATCTTAAAGTAATAAAATAATTAAAAAGCCCTAAAAATGTCAAAAAATCGCCTATTGGTCGCACACACGCATGAAATCAGTATATGTACAGTGATGAATTTCATTATTTTTAATCTTATGCTCTTACTGAAAAACCAAATTTTTTAACTTCAAACCAGATCATCAATTTTACGAAGAGTAAGGAAAATTTTTATTGTTATGTGTAATTTTTATTTCATGTATTATGATGATAAATAATGTTTAAAACCTCTTGATGCATAATGTTTTATTACTTAATATTAATATTTATAGTTCGACCATTAACATTTTATATAATATTGTATTGTAATAGATGGTTCATGGGACCGACCGTGTGCCGGCTAGTGGGTGAAAACCCTTAGTTGAGCTCGTGGGTCATGCCTCGTGAACCCCTCGGCAGTTCGCAGTCGGTTCTGGCTTTGTGCACAGGACCGCTAATCAGGGCGCCGTTGTATACTCGAGGCGGCTGCTGAAAAGTGGCCGGAGTGAGTCGTTTTAAAATCACGGGAAGTGCGGATGACTCTAGTTAAGGGGAAATTAGGCCGGATCACGTGCTGATCAGAGAAAAATTTTCTTGTGTTCGAACAAAATTTTCAGAAGTAGATAACGGGTAGCAGGTGTAAGGATTAAGTCGAATCATAATCAAAAACCTATGAGAATTTTTTTTCTTGAAAAACAAATAAAGGAAAATAATGACCGTAGAATTTATTTGAATTTTAAAACATAAAACGTAGAATAATATAAAATGGTTACCACTCTTCGATAAATACTCCACGGCATACGGGAGCAGCACTGTTGATCTTAGTCGACCACCGGAACTGAAATAAAGAGGTGCGTGAATAAAGCGATACCTTCAGAGAACCATCACCACCAGATAAGTGAGATATCCACCACAAATCACTGTAGAGAACCCGCGATGGTCCATATAGTTAGGGGGGCGAGATGGAGGAAAGAGAATAAAATTTTCAGATGACTACAATAAGACTCCATACTTGAATTGCATTAGTATTCCATGACCTAACGGTATGCAAATTCCAAAACATCTGATTACATCAGAAAGTCTAAATCCAATAGTTTAAAATCGATAACCTTCACGGTTGAGTGGGAACGCACACATTATATGATCAACGTGTCTTGCACGGACCAGAATTCTATTATCTTGGCACAAATCGATAAATTTACTAATTATCGATACGCACCACACATTTAAGAAGATCTTGGAAATTAAATTTTTTCTACATTCGTCAATTACTGAAAAACAAATCGTAAGTCTATATATATTACTTTTAATCAAAACTTCTTTAACTGTCTATTAATTTTAAAATAATGCTAATAGTCTAATCAACTATTAACGGCGAGATCATTTTCTAGGTGCTTCCATACGGAAGCTCTAATAAAAGCTTCCCCCACAGAAAGTTCTATAGCGTGATAAATTGTAGTTTAGACACATTTTTTTTGGAGGATTAAATACAACAAAAATTAAAACCACATTTTTCGGCGAACTAAATTCTAGCCAAGCTAAGCCAAGTCATGGATGAACTAGTGTATGATTTACTAAAAATTCCGTAAAGTTAATAAAGAGCGGAGTACGGTCACATCACATTTTAATTTTTGTTATTTGAATAATTTTAACAGTCGCATTATATTCTAAGTTTTGTTATATGAATAATTTAATAGTCGCATTATATTCTAAATTTTGTTATATGAATAATTTAATAGTCGCATTATATTCTAAATCTTGTTATATGAACAATTTAACAGTCGCATTATATTCTAAATTTTGTTATATGAATAACTTAACAGTCGCATTATATTTTAATTCTTGTTATTTGCATAACTTAACGGTCGCATTGTATTTTGAAATTTTTATTATTCGAATAACTTAACTCGCTGCAGTAGGACGGAATTTACTGCCCGGCCCATAAATCAAGTCGTAGATCTTAATAAGTATAGTTAAGGAAACCTTTTTAATTAAACCAATTACGGAGTAATGACTGACTGTGACAACGAGAGAAACCAATCCCAGGTTGATTAATACGGGGAAAGGTGGTGAATACACCCGCGTCAGGGAGGCCGAAACCCGTACCCTAAACGTGAAAGATTTAAATTCTAGGACATCGACCACGGCAGTTTTATGGCGCGTAATCTTTGATGATCTCTATATATTTTACCCTTGTGTGGAATGAAGCCAAGTAGAGACTCTTCGAGAACCTCGCCATCCTCATGAAATATTTAAACGTTGCAAGCCCCTTTCCGAATCGCCGTCTGTACACTCCACCTCTCGATAAAACCTAATTTTTTTTTATTTTCCTATTTATTTTTTATTAATTTATTTTTTATTATGATTGTATACATGGGTATAACAGGAAATATTTTTTCCTACTCAGAAAATTTTCTGAAAAACCGGTATGGGCAAGGGAAATAAAGTATAAATTAATACAAAATGTTTATTTTTAGTTTTGAAGACATTATAGGGAAATAAAAATTTGAATTTAGGTAACTGAAATTTTAACACGTTGACGGACAGTAGGAACAAGCGAAGTTCGAAAATTGACACTATATGTTTTTCACAACCACGTGCATACTGAATCTGCAACTCGTATAACAGGTGAAATATGAACTTCAACCTAAAAAGATGTTTTCAAAACACGACACTATGCTTCTACGTATACGCCAGTAAGTGCACATTTGTGCTGCTATAGCCGTAGTGTCTAAAAACGACCGTTTCGTTTTGGACGGCTATAGCAGTCATCCCACATTGTGAACTTCGCTTTGACGGCTATAGCCGCAATTGTCCGTCAACGTGTTAATTTTAAACAAAAAATAAATTTAATAATAAATTTAATGTAAGATAATAATTATACATGTGTCTTATATTTGGGTTACTTATATTTTCTTGAATTCAGTCAATTTTTAATGATGCGTCTTATATTCGGATAATTACGGTAATTATTTGTATTAACTCTAATAATTTTGTGGAAAAATTTTAATATATTTAAAAATAAATTATTTCTCAGGTTGTACATCTTCAATGGGACACGGCGATATATGCCATCATAATATGAAAATGTATTAGCGTAAAAAATTTAACGGCATCGAATTTCCCAGAAAATAAAATACGTCGATTTTTAGTGAACATAAACAACATTTAAATCAATTTACTAAAAATAAAGCTAATATGTTTAAATCAATTAATAAAAATAATATAGACATTATAAATATTATTCAAAATAATACGAAAAATAACACTAAAAATAAAACTTTATCAAAAAAAAACCTGCTGATAATACTAATGTTTCAAATAAAAAAAGAAGTGATAATCATCAGTGATTATGAATGTGTAGTTTCTAATATAAATTTAAATAATGAGAATCATGTTTCATCTAATAAAAATAATGAAATTGATATTCTTTGTTAGTGAAATTCTATTTAATATAAATAATGACGAAGGTCCTTCTATTGTAAATAATCAAATAGGTGGATCATTGCTTGAGAATGATCCTATAATAGAGGTTGATATCAATGGAGCTCGAAAAACATTAAAATGTAATATATCTGACTTAATATTCGAAATAATAAATATGGGGTTAGGGGTGAGATCCGAGATAATTATTTTTCTAATTGCGCGGAAGTTTATTCTGATAATTTTTTGGTTGACGGGGTTAAAAAACTTAATGAGAAAATCGAAAAGTAAAATTTTCTAATATATATATATATATATGGCTCATGCCTCTGAACCGCTGTAGTACAAAGACCATGAGTTATAAACACACCCACGCGACCCCTGACTCGCCGTCTACACGATGAGTCATCGTTTTCCGTCAGCCAATCAGAACGCTCTGTGCTGGATGGTCACATCTACCTAATCACCATCATTGCCAGTTTGTGATTAAACCAGAAAAAAGTTAGAAAATTTGAATAATTCAAGTATTTTTATGAAAAAGGTTTATAAATTTATTTTGAAATTACACATATGTTAAATGACGAAGGACGACCATTGGAGACCTTCCTACTCTCAAAATACTATAGAACAGGGCCTAGTAAATATCGAGTCAACATCCAAAAAGCCAACAATCAAATCCCAAACAAAAATCCCAATCCAAAACTAAAATCCTTTGAATAGACAGCATCCAGTTGTGTGAATTATGTGTGATTTATTACTTATTGACTTATTATCTGTGCATAGACAGTGTTTCTTTATGTGTAATTTATTTATTTATGTATTATTCTGTTATGTTATGTGGTGGAATATATTTTTATAAAACTTTTACAAATATTAAATACCAGGGTAAAATCATTATTATTATTATTAAAATCGTTATTATTATTATTATTATTATTATTGTTATTATTATTATTATCATAATTATTATTATAATTTCGATTATAAGGAATATTATTTCAACCGGAAATTAAAAAACAAAACTTTATAATTATATTTTATAATTTAACTTTTATTGTGTAATTTAATATCTAGCGCGTGACAAATATATAAATAATAATCGTTACTCATATGGGAGTAGTTATTTTGATATAGTAATTTAAAAATATTAATTTATTCTATATTGTAATAATTTTAATGCGTGACAGAAAAATAAAATAAATTAATTTTTGAAAATCAATAGTAAAAATTAATATATATGCTGACGTAAAAATCAGTATATTCACCCAAAACTTGCCCATTCTTCTAGAGCAGGGGTTCTTAACCTTTTTTACTTCATACCTCACCTAATATTTAATTTTATGTTCTCACCTCCAGCATAATTAATTTATTTTAAGAAAAGATAAGAAACATAATTAGTGGTATACCAACATTACATATATTATTTTATTTTTACCATTTTAATATATATTTATAAAAAAAATCATATTTAATTCATACTGATATAAAAAATTATATTTTATATTAAATTTCATGTTGACAAAATTTATTTATGTGAAAAATTTATGTGAAAACAAAATCTCATACCTCCCCCAACACATTAGTATACCTCCCCAAGGGAGGTATACCTCACCGGTTAAGAAACCCTGTTCTAGAGGTAATCACCAGGAGAAATTAAACAGAAGCAGAGCTCAAAATAAACTTTTTGCACGAATTACAAAACACGCTTATACAACAACATACAACATAATACAAATTGCACGCACCAATTAGTCGAATTATAAATTGTATTTTTTATATAAACAGAAATTTTGAAATACTTATTGGAAATTTTTAATTTAATAAAATTTGTAATATCGAATTAGTCTTTTGTCTATCGAATATATATATATATTTATATATATATATATATATATACTAATACTAATAGCAGTGCACGTTGAGATTTCGATTAGCGATAGCACATACAATTGATGAATATCCAATTATTCCTGCTGCTTAAATTGCAGAAATTGTGTTCAATAAAAATGAAGTAGGTATATTGAAAAAAAATACCATGTTCGAATGATATTATTAACCCTTTGGGTTCCAGACATCCAAATTGAGGGACTATTTAACAATTGAATAGCCATTTAATGACTAAATTTAATTGATGAAAAAATGGGATTAAAAAGTTTGTGATTCTTAGGATTTTGTGAAAATTATATTTGTGTAATTGACATTGAATAAGATGAATAATTTCGTTGAGGTAATTACATGCAATAAATCCCAACTAGGATCAGTAGATGAATCGGATATGGATTCCATAAGTGCTGATAAAAGTTCTGAAAACAGACACAATTGGATCGAATCGAATTATTTATCAATTTTACATGAATTCAATTCGAAACTTCGAATCGTAATAGCTCACAACTTAAGAATGAAAACAATTGTTTGTTATAAAAGACCACCGTAAAAAAAAAGTTTAAAAATGTTATCTCTTAATAATAAAGGCTTTGAAAATTTTTTGAAAAAATTATGAATTGGCTTAATGACGGGGGTATATTAACAAAATAAATACCACCCCAAAGGATAAAATGATTCCAATGTTTAACTAAATCGCTTATAATATTTCAGGAAGAAAACAAAATTGTAGCAGAGCGTGGTTGGACGCGCGCATTTTCTACGATGTAAACATTATCAAAAATTCAATATGCGGAGATCTCAAATCAGATGAGATTAGCATTGAATTTTGCCATAACAAGCTAAAATTCAAAATTTTAAATGTAAATTTAATTATTTTTAAATTTATTAAAGTAAAAAAAAATTTTCATGTTATTAAAAGTATCCTAATTTTTATTTTCAATTCTTACGCGATCAGCAAAATCTAAGAAAAAAGTAACTTTCAGATTTCAGAATACAAATTCTTAAAGAAATTTTTGCAAATACAATACTTGAACATTTGAATTATAATGAAGACTATTTATTCCTCCACCCCCACCTTGTCTAACTGAACGTCATTTTCCAGATATATTTGATGAACAAGAATTTAGTGGTCGCAATCAAAGAAAAGTTTGTCGCATATGTAAAACGAAGACTAGACTTAATTGCTCAGATTGACAAATGAATCTTTATGTACCTTTGTGTTTTAGAAATTCCAATGCAAAACTTCATTACCAAGTTTATTTTTTTTGAAATTATATTATTATAACAGTTAGATTGATTTACCAAAAAAGGTGGGACTCAAAAAGTTAAATTGCAATAATATAAATAGTATAAACATTTGCAATAATGATAATAATAGTAATATCAATAATAATAAGATACACGTTTATGGTGTTCTAATTAAACATCAATGCGGAACAAAAGTTGAGCAAGAAATATAAAAATCAATCCAATGATAAATGCTTTATTCAAATGTAGAGGAAGACAGAAATGATATGAGTGGTCATATCATTCTTAAAAAGCAGTTATCAAAGTGCTAAATAAATAAGTGGCACAATATAGAAATATCGAAATAACAATTGAAACAAACTCTAATAGCTATAACACCAATCATGTAAATTTAGCGTTATAGATATTCCTGAGTAATATGAAACGGTAATGGATGCCGTCCAAAGATTTTGTTCGATACACTACAATGAACTCATAGACCTAGAGAGGTTTACTGAAATGTTGCAGAATTTGATCTTTAAAATGAAAACGCTATGAAAGAAAGATGAATTGAATGATTGCATGTTGTATCATTGCCTTTTGAGGAAATTATCTGAGATAATGATTATTCAATGGGAGCGTTAAGTCGAAGTCAGCAAAAAAAATATCGGTGGAGAATTTTGCGGCCTGAATCGAAAGCGAAACTGAAATGTTTTATTAGGAGACAAACAGATGAAGAGGCACGAAACCATTGACTGGTTTTGGTAAGAGTCATGAATATATATAACCAGAGAAATAAAAATCAGATGAATAAAATCAAGTGCATAAAAAGTTTTGGAAGAATTTGGATTGCAAAATCAAACATCATAATTAGTTTCATAAAGAATTATGTGCAACACGGATAATTTGAAAGAGGGCAAAAAGACCTTATGTCACACTTCGAACGGCTTCAGTAAAGCTTCCGAAAAATGAAAGTCCAAGTAAATTCAGATCATTACCAAAATTCGGTAAGAAAGCTATATTAGTGATTGAGTGACCAAGAATTAGGCGTTGAGTTAGTGCTGAGTAATTTCTTTTACATTTATTAATTTTGGCTGTTTCTATATTTTTTTGGCTCTATATTTTTTAATAAGAGTAAAAACAGTGTTGTGTTCAGCGCATCTATCCATATTAATTACTAAAATCGCAATAGATTAATACAATATCTTTAATGAAATTATAAAATTTACATTACTATTCATAACTCTATAAAAGAGTTAAATTGTGTTAAAGATTGTTTGGTTGATAGATGGAGTTAAATTCTATGTCAGTTTTAATTACTATTTTGTTTTTAAATATTTAAATAATTTCTTAGTATTATAGAAATTCATAGAAATCTCATGTTTGATTTAAAATGTTAAAATATATCATTTTATTTAATTAAATATTTAGTGCATTTTCTTAAAATATTTTAAATGCAAAATTTTAATAGTAGTGGTATATTTTTAATAGGGGTAATAATTCACCGGGTTTTTAAAAAACCGGTAATTCGGTATTTTTTACATTTTACCCGGTAATTTACCGGTAACTTTTATAAGTTTAGTATGCATTAAAAATAAAAATATTTACCCACAAAACCCCCTACTAATTGAATACATATTATCAGCTACAGTAAATTTTGTAGTAAAATTTTGAAAGTGATAACTGGAAACCCTTGTTAAAAAAACAAATCAAACAACTAATAAATCTAATAACACAAAAAATGAATGTCTTATATTAAAAATTTTTGGGAAATCCATTTATTAAAATAACATTAAAAATATTATAATGTTAATCACAAAATTCATTTACTTAGCTTAGTCTCAATTGCAATTTTCACTGTTAATTTAACATAAATTGCTTCTCAAATGAGACTCAAAAAACGCATTGTGCTCAGGGTTTCATCATTCTTGCTGGATCTGGATCTTGTGCAAATTCAACCAGCGGCGGAGAAAGCCCTTTCTGACTCTACGCTAGTCAGGCGAACTTTTGAAATATTTTTCAGGGCTCTGTAAATATTTGCCTTTAATATTTTGTTCCTTAAAATATAACATTTCTTTTCTTATTATATTTAAAAGTCCAGATGGAGTCTTCGGATCACTGATCTCTTCATCTGCATTTATATTAATCCTATTTTGAATAACTAAATTTAGTTTTTCTTTCATTGAGAGCCCTGAAGATGTTCCTGCAGAAGTCGATGGAATCGCAGATCCAATAGTTAATTCTGGTTCTTCACACACTATTTCAGATTCCGTATCAATAGTTGCGGAATCACTTTTTGAAAAAGTTTGAATTATTTCAACAATCTTCTTTTCTATAACTATTTTGTTAATTGTATTGAACATTCCATAACTATTTTCACCACATGAATGTGGTTCATGAAGATAATAAAAAATATCGGAATACATGGTTCTTCTTTCGCTTATTCTTAATATTAGAGCTTCCTTCAACTCGTTACTAATAAAAGTGTTTTGATTGCCTAGCTATATCTTTTCTTAGAATTAACAACCATTAAATTGGGCTTAGGTAATCTTCTAGTTCCATGAAAGGATGTGAAATTTTTCGAAAAAAAATATTAAAAATTTTTTTTTTTGGAAATTGCACGTGTTTATAAAAAAAACTCCGTCACCCCCTCTCTAACGGCCGCAGCGGCCGACGAGAATTAGTTGTCGTTTGTCCTTCGCTGAGAAAGTTTTTAAAAAATTTAACTGTCGTTATTTTGTATACAGGTATGTATTATAATAATTAAATCAACAACTTCTATTATACTGATGTTATTATTAATTTTCATTATTGATTTATTCATTAATTTTAGACAAATATCCCTAAAAATGTCTCGCTTCTTGAATGATAAAGAAATTCGTCTGCTAGCAGAAATCCAAAATTCGAACGAAGAATATAAATACAGTAGTGACGAATCAGAAGATACTGATCATGTGAGTGTCAATTCTTACCACAGCGATGCTGAGAGCGAAAAAGAGTTGCCAATACGTCAGGAATTACCAGCTGCACCTGGTAATGACAACACTCATCCACCAGCAAAAGATCATAGTGTGTGGTATTGTTTTCCTCAAACTACTGGAAGGACTCCTGCACATAATATTATTAGAGGTTCAAACAACAAAGTCCTTTTACCACCAGGCACTACAATTGAGGATCCAGTGGACGCCTTTCATTTAATTTTCCCAGATAATTTATTGTCAGTAATAACAGAAATGACTAATAAGGAGGCTATCAGAGTGCACGCAAAAAATCAATATAAAAAACAGTGGAAACCAGTTAATAATATAGAGATGGGTGCATTTATTGGGGTGTTGTTGACAGCTGGTCATCTAAAATCGTCAGATGTAAGTATTGACCGATTATGGAGTAAAAAATACGGACCTCCAATTTTTCGAGCAATCATGTCCAAAAATCGATATCACGAAATTTGTCGGTTTATTAGATTTGATGATAAAGACTCGAGACATGAAATGCGTGCCAACGATAAACTTGCACCTATCAGAGACTTGTGGGAACAAATAAATATTAACTTGGGAAAATTTTACATGCCATCATGTAATCTAACTGTGGATGAACATGATTTCCATTAGGAGGGATTCCATATTTAGGAAAAGAAGGAAGCCTACGTGCGATCAATCTCGGCGAAAAAATTGACGAAAAATTATGTATACCATATTTCGGATGAAATAGAAATATAACAATCGACAATTTTTTTTACTTCAAAGCAATTGGCTCTAAATATGAAAAGTTGTGGCCTAACTATAACTGAAACGTTGCGAAAAAATAAATCATTTATTCCCAAAAATTTTCATTCAAATCGTTCTCGGGAAGAATTTTCGACAATTTTCGGTTTTACAAACCTCACTTTGGCGTCATATGTACCGCGAAAAGGAAGAGCAATAATTTTACTGTCCACAATGCACCATAGTGATACGATTGTACAAGAAAATAAGCACAGACCAGAAATTATAATTGACTACAATAAAACGAAAGGAGGCACTGATCTTATGGATAAAATGCTGAAAACATACATATGCAAAAGGAAGACAAACAGATGGCCTGTAGCATTTTTTACAAATATTTTAGATATCAGTGCATTGGCGGCGTATCTTATATACACCAATATATATAAAAATTGGAATTTAAAAAAAAACGATAGGAGAAATTTATTTTTAGAAGAACTTAGTGAGTCACTAATTTTACCAAATTTGCAGCGAAGACAGCATCAAAACTTACGCAACAAAGACTTGAAAGAATCGATTAGTTTTATAAATTGTTCATTTGGAAAGAAACGCGAAAATTCTACGGCACCTTCAACTTCATCAGTAAAGAAAAGTCGTAAACAATGCCATTTATGTGAAACGGAAAGAAGAATATTCCAGTGTTGTATACGTTGCGCTCAAAATACATGTAATAATCATGCTAAAATGATTTGTGATAAATGTTTAGATCAATAAAAAAGGATTGAAAATAATATACAGTTTTATTTTGAATTTTTAATCTCTTAATTTTTTTATTTGAATGGTAAAAAGTTTTATTTAGTAATCAAAATGTATCATGTTTATTTTGTTAATATTTTGATAATATTTAGTAAAGTTAAATATTTAAAAAATACTTCTTAATATTTACCAATTAGTAATTTTTAATTAGTATTGGTAATTACAAATAATTTTAATTTTAGAAATCATGTCTGATGGATACCAGAGAAAACACGAGTCAGAATCTGAAAAAAAGAAAAAGCAAGAGAAAGAAGCATTAAAAAAGATGAAGGGTTCTATACTGAAATATATAAATAATGATGATGAGTCCAACAATGACACAACTGTACACGACCAATGTCTCAATACCAGAAATATTGCTTAACGACAATTGCAATCGGATAATTCATCAAAAACAAATTCACCGAAAACTGTTTAATTAATATAATAAGTTTAAATTCATTGCTTTAACTTATTATATTAATTATTTGACAGCATTTGATAAATTGATCGATATTGAAGTTTTCCCACCCTTGTCACAAGATATTGTTGAATACTTCGAAGATACAAACGTAAACTCCCAATATTTAACCTAGAAATGTGGAACTGTTTACGAATAGTGTTTTTGTCAGGTTTACTCAATAACGAACAATTCAATCGAGGTTGGCATAGTGTTTTGAAGCACAAATTATCTTGCATTCATCCCACAATTAAAAAAAAGTTATTAGACGTATAAGGAGAGCATAATATGAATGAGTTAAAAATAGTTCAACAAGAATCTGGAGATAACCGTCCCTAAAAAAAGGAATATGTATAACCTAGATGAGAGAAACTAATTGTAAATAGTGCAATCATTTGAAAGTAGAAGCCAAATGTAGAAGACTATCTGCGAAGAATTACACCATTTGAAAAACTATAAAAGGTAAAAATATAAAGATTGCTTAAAGCTGGTTGTCAAACGTCTTAATAATTCTTCTTGGATCATTAGATAACATGCATCAACTCATCGATTGTTTTTAACACTGACCTTCATAGGCTCCTGAAATTCTTGGAATTATATTGTATTATTTGCTATTCAATATTTCTGACCGGCAAGACATTTCTCAAGGTTAAATAGGCTTGGTTGTGAAAAGCGAGAATACATAACAACAAGCTCAAACATGCGGATCTTTGCACATTTGCTTTGTGACTCAATAAACTATTAAGTTCGTCAACTAGAAATTATTTTAACTGTAACTGAAAATTATGAAAAAAAGATAAACTACAGTAGACAAAGTATTTTTCTTCCATCTTTTATGAATTTATGATAACAAACATTATAATTATTATATATATATTTATTATAATTAAGGTTAGTTAAGTTGTAAATATTATTAAGTTTAAATAATTAAATTGTTGATTAAAATTTTAAAATACTTCGGATTTTGATTTTACTAATTGCAAGTATTATTATAAATTTTTATAAGACTTAAAATCAAATCTAAAAAATATTTTAGAGTTTATCATGGAAAATAAAGAAAGAGAAACGAAAGTTTTATGAAAGATTGGGGACAAAAATTTTTGTTCCTAAATAAGAATTGAAAAAGCATGTCTTATTTGTAGATTTCATGGCAATTTTCCATTCACAATAGTAGAGTTTTGACGAATTCGGATTCATCTAGTATCCGATATCCGCGAATATCCGGACTCAATACCGTATTCGGTAATCCGTCAAAAATACTCGGCGTTATCGAATTTAAAAATAAAATTTCTATACTCATAAGAAAAAACATTCTAAGTAGCTTAGAAAAAAATGATTTTTTTTCTTTGAAATTCTAAATAAGTAAATATTTGATGTTCAATTTAAGTTCATTGCTTATTTATTTTATGTCGAGAAGAGTTTATATATTTAACTTAACAGATTTCCATCAGCATTATTTATTAAAAATCTGTAATCATTATTTTGCAAAAAATTGAGTAAATTTATACTTATATAAATTACGTAATTAATTCTTGTTATTAAGAAATTGAATATATTTAACCTTCAAATCAGGAAAATTGAACAATATAACAGGTAATTGATCAGTAAATTTAATTTCAGTATTTCTTCCTTAAAAAATGTATTATTTTTCCGTAAATTTCGAACAGAACCTGTTAGCTCCTGTTTTGGGAATATAAAAAAATCCAGTCAACCAAATAGAAAAATTCCTATGGCGCAGTTTTTAAAGTGTCTGGTTTTATTTCAAATAGTGATGGAAGCACTATTCATGTTAAACCATCTGAAACTGGTAAGCGAAATCAAATTGTAAAACGGGATACTAAATGAATCTATTTTTTTGGAATCCATCAGCTTTCAAAAAAATCAAAGAAAAACTATAATGAAAATTCGTTAAACCGCAGTTTCAGGTTGTTATCTTAGAAATTGGTGATCAAACTTTAGAATCTTTAGTTGTTTTTCCAAACGCGACATGTTTTGTACCACAAAATGATGGTTAAGTATGGAAGAGATTGTCCTTCCGATCACTATTATGTTTGTGCCACGGACTGTAATTGCAGTAGTTTTGAAACTTTTATAAATCGAAGAAAATCATGAATTCTGGAATTACTAACGACGATGATGACTACCAAGATGGTGAAATTTTTCTTAGATTTGAATGAAGAAGACGAATTCGTGGATATGATGATGATGTGGACATACAAAGATCAAGTTTTAGAAATTCAATTTTGGCAAAAAGAAAATTGTTGATGAATTGAACCACGAACTTTAACTTCACTGGATGTAAAACACAGAATGAAACTCTATTCACATTATGTTAGAAAACTAAATCAGAGTTTCGAGTTTCAATTCAAAGCGAGCTCATTGAATTATGCAATTCATCTATATCTAGAGGATTTCAACCAAACTATCTAGCTAGTGAATGCGATAAAACGATTAACCCTTAGCTTGTTGAAACAGGACGCCCAATTATTAACAGCAAAAATGAGGCGATGAATTTTCTGTAAAAGCAAATAAGATGAAATGTACGATGAGATTAGTACTAAATTAAAATCAAATATTGGAACGATTGGTGAAAGAACGGAAAACACTAACCAATTATCGATACACTGTCATGTCTTACCAATACTCTATAAAACCATCAAAAAGTTTTTTTTGGAATTTTTATCTGCGCTGTTTGGTTAGACATTTTAAATCTTCTTTACATCTTTATTGGCTTCAATCTTTGTCGGAGCATGTATATTTGAATGCAGATACACAAACTACCGTTGGAGCAGAACTATATGCTCCAATTAATAATGTCTGTTTGTGAAAATATTAAATATCCAACTTAAACATCAAAGATGATTTTAATAATATTTAAGAAAATAGGTCAAAAGGCCAGAAAAACATGTAGCAACAATAAAACATCATTCAACTGAAGCTGTAAAGATGACTTTTTCCCCCCAACTTTTGTAGTAAACTTCGAACCCGTTTATCGGATTATCATTAAATCAACTTAGTTTTTCTAAAATATTTTTTATATAAATGAAAGAATGAATAAAACATTTCAATTTAAACCCAAAAATTTTTGAAGTATAACATTTTATTTTCTATTTAATTTAATTTTTTAAAATATCTGTATCCGACGGTAAACCGATGTTTTTCAAAACCATAAAACCAGTATTCGCGATATTTTTTGCAAACTCTACACAATATCCTGAAAATACAGAGTTAAGGGAGGTTAAAATTGAAACATTGAAAAATGAACTCGAAAGCACAATCGTTGCTCCTTATGTTTAACAAAGAAGATGACGTTCTATACATAAGGAGAATTTATAAAAATTTGGAAGATATGTTAAAATTATTTAATCCAGAAAATTCAAAATTACATCAAAAATTCCAGCGTCTCGGTCACTATAGAAAGACGTATTACAGATATACATTAAAAAACTTAAAATTGATATTTACATTGTAAAGCATTTAAGTTTAGCCTTAGACGAGTCAACTGAAATTAAATATTTTGGCTAAATATAACTAATAAAAGAATTTTTGGAATTTGGTTGCTCTAAAGAATTCAATCGTGGCATTGGACATTTTAGTTGCATTTGATAAATGTTAAAATTGATTTTGAATATACCTGTTAGAAATTGGTAAGGCAATTGCGCAACTGATGATGCTCCGGCTATGGTAGAAGTATAAACGGCTTTAAAGGATAAATATGCCGATATTACAAAATATCTTCAATACACTGTTATCCTGAATCGAGAAACAGCTCATAGCCAAACACTTCAAATATGCAAAAGTATGAAATGCTGTTTTTATGTAATAATTTTATACGCAGCTAAGGCAAAAAATTCATCGCCAGTTTAAATATTTTTTTAATAAAATCGGTTGATGAATATATTTTATGCAATGATCAGGCGGGTATCAACGTATAATGTTACAAATAAATTGTAAGAAGTTACTAAATCCAATTACTGGTAGATCTTAAAGATAAAATCAAATTAGTAGAAAAAGAGCATCTAGCAAAGAAATACAATAAAATAATAAATAATGTTTATGTAAATTTAAAAATCATCATTGGAACCACTCGATTTAATGTTTTGTCAGCCTGTTTATGCAACATTTAAATAATCTGAATTCGGATTTACAGGGCAGCAAAAAAACCGTCTCCAAATCTTCCCACACAATTTTCAGTTTCAAAAAGAAAAATTAGATGATATCCAAATAAATTAAAAGAATTTTTTCTGATTTCAGTCACAGATTTGCAGATTTAAAGACTTTGAAATTGTCATAAAATTTAATAAATCCATTTTTAGTGGATGTTATGTAGCACATTTGATGTACCTGAGCCCATCCTGCCTAATTCTACAAATTTGGAAATTAAAGTTGATGATTTTAGGCAGGTGAAGCATTGATCATGCAAAATAAATCAATAGAATTTTGGAAACTTGTTCGTAACCCAAATATCCAAATATAATTAATTTAGTGGTTCGAATATCTGTCAATATTGGAACAACTTATAAATGTAAATCATTTTATTTATCAATGAAATTTGTTGAAAATAATATCGTTGACAGGCTAACAGATGCCATTTAAACTGAATTACTAAAAGTTTAACAAACTGGTATTCGACAAAAATATATGAAAACTATATAAGTGAATTTCTCTAGATTCCGAATGAGGCAAAAACTAACAATTTAGACAATTTAATTTTTTAATTCTGATCTACCAGTAAAAAATACACTAAATAAAAATAACACTGATGTAAATTAATGCGTAAATATATTACGCGTTATAAAGATCTAGACACCTTTTGGGGGGATTCTGGAGTGGCCCTGTACAACTTGTTACATAACACACAAAGTTAGGATCTAGATATTTTGTTTAAAGTAGCTGTGAATTGTAGATTGAAATGAAAAAAGTGATTCTAGAGATCATATTTTTTTAAAAAATCATTAATTTTGAATAAAAAAAAGTTCGTAATGCTCTCGTACAAATAAATCAATCAGATCAAATTAAACCAGAAACTTATTTTGATTACATTAACTTTTGTATTAAATAATAAAATTTCATTAATATTACTTTTCAGCCTTTTCCTATTGCTCTGGCATATTCAAGTACAAATCCATTTCTATAATAACGATTGATACAGTTCCCAACATGCATATCATTTTATATTATTTATTGATTTGACTTTTGGTGGAATCCTCTATCCAAAAGTTTTCTAAGCATATCCTTATGGAAAATTATCACAAAGCTTTTTTAATTTAACGTATAAGACAACTTACAAATCTTAAATGTTTAGGTGAGGTTTGTGAGTACCTAATTTAATTAAAAATTTATAAATGAAATTCTAAGCTTACTTGAGAATCCCTTACCTGTCTTGAAAGGTTCTGATAAAAAAATCATCCATCACATTCAATAAACGCAAAGAAACAACTGTTTAAAACAAAAGAAATTAAATTTTAATTTTTTATATTAACCCAAAAAAACAAAAATTAAAGTGAAATTTTATTTTTTTGAACATAAAAACATTATATATGTACTTTTGGCCATTTTAAAAAAACTTTCAAAATTATATAAATAAGAGAGGTTTTACCAAGTGACATTTATGGAATCTAAAAAAATAATTGATAAGACCTGAAATTAGAAATCAAAAATCTAAAATAAAATTGATAATTAGATAGAACTTAATAATTAAATCAGTATAGCTATACAAGTTTTACATCGGTGACTACAAATCATTTTTGTGCTTGGTACCTGATGTAGAAGAAAATATATAAATACAACCACTTTCAAAAAGGTCCCATCAAATACAACATCATTGGACACACTACCGAATGATGTTGGGAAATTTGTTGCCAAGTTGGGCAGTTTGTCAGTAAAAAGGTGAGCCACCATGATACCCTTCATGAATGAAGTTTTGGAAATCGATTTTCACTTTTTATTAAATAGGAGAGAGCTATCTAGTTTTTGTGTAGATAATAGTTTTTTTGAATCAAACAGAAACAAGACAAAAGTCTTTTAAAATCGTTCTGTTCTTACCATATAGATAGAAAGATAATTAAAGTTTGAAAACAATCATACCAGCATCACATGATAATTGATCACATGCTTGTCTCCAATGTGTTGTATACAACATGTGCAAAGACATCCAATTCCTTCAATTTTGGCCACCTATGCTCCCTTCAACTTTGGGTATAAATGTTATTCGTACCTGCTCTCATACGGCCACCGAAATTAACATTTGCTGTTATCTCCACTAAATGCAGAACACAATTTTTTATTTCTAAATTTAAATCTTTTTTAGGGACTGGATACAAAAATTAGCCCACGAGATCTCTGCAGTTTCCTCCTTTTAAATTTCCGGCTTTAAAGTTTAAACATTTAGTTCCTGAAATAATGTAAAGTATTGAACTACTAAATGGAAAATACTTTTTTCTGAAATAGATGATTGCTTGCGTCTGTACTTAAACTATAAAAAGCCTGAATTAATTTCATTGAACAGCTACTGAAACTGAAGTGTAGTACGAGAACTTTTTTTGTGATCATGCATGTAGATTATGTGGCACAAGAAGGCATATTTTTTTTGAAATTTTTGAAATCAGAAAATATTTCGGAAACAACTTATTTTGTGGCAACTTGCAGATACGAATGATTGATGATGTTTAAATAATGTGATACAAAAGAATAATTCATAGTTAGCAATACTTGATCTGTTTCGGTTGTATTGGTGTTTTGTAGTCATTACATTGCTTTTATATCGGATATACCACCAATGAGAAAATAATCAAATAGACTTACTAACAGTAATCTGTTCTAACCTTTTTCATAAAAGGATACTCTTCAGCATATTTATTCTAGCAAATTTACAGGATCTCTTTCGTTTAACATTTTATGGGTATTATTTCAACCTAAATAATTATTTTACATATTAAATGAACATCATTTAGCCAAAAATTAATAAAATACCCCTGAATAACGTTTATAAATTCAAACACAAATTTCAAAATGATAAATATCACTTACTTTTAAAACCAATAAATAAAGACTTTTATTTATTTTAAATCATTTTTAAAAGTTTAATTTAAGTTTAATTAATTAATTTTAAATTTTCAAAACCGGGTAATCCGGTTTTCGAGACGTCTGAGAGCCCACATATATATATATTATATATAGTTATTTAAATCTACCTCATACTCGCCTCAATTGTCTGGTGTCCGGGTTTGTCTAGGAAGGAAAACTTGGCGCACTTAATGCTGTTTTTCACTGCTGCCATTTTCATGGTTCAATACGAACAATTTACTTGTATGCATGTAGGTGTCTTGAAAATTAAAAATAATTTTTTTAAAATATAAATCAAGAATAATATTAATAAGGAATTTTTTTTTTTTCACCTCTGATTCTTTAATAAAGTGACATAAAATTTTTCTACAAAATTTGACATGAATCAGATTTAATTTAAGGTAAATATCTGATTCATAGTCAAATTTGAAAAATTTATAATCAGAATATTATAAGGAACTTTTAATAAATTAAAATTAGAAAAATGCACCTCGATACAGAAAACTCGATCTTATGTCAAAGAATTCCATGAATTAGCAAAACGTCCCTATTGAGATTCAAATGACTGTGGAATAAACGTTTGTAGTATGTAAAAATAAAATCAAAATTTTTCTTTCATAGATGAAATAGTAATTTGATAATAGTGTATAAATAAAAACCTAATCGAAATGATAACTTTGTTAATGAATAAAGTAACTTTACAAATGTGCATAATAAAAGATTAAATATATCTAATGCAAAATATAAATCTGGAAGATATTTTGTTGGAGAAAATCAGAATTCTATAAAATTTATTAAATCACATATATTTCTGTCGATTGTCATCCGAACTTATACATGGTTTCTTGCTACTCATGTTTTT
Source organism: Schmidtea mediterranea (assembly GCA_022537955.1). Taxonomy (NCBI): domain Eukaryota; kingdom Metazoa; phylum Platyhelminthes; order Tricladida; family Dugesiidae; genus Schmidtea; species Schmidtea mediterranea. The sequence goes on along the minus strand of JAKGRZ010000038.1, from coordinate 395 downwards.
GATTGCGAATAAAAAACAGTAACATGTTTTTTTTCAAATGTAAGCTATTTATCTTGTACTTGTCAAGATTCGATCTTTCCTTTTTATTAAAACTTTGAATTCAATTTAGAATTTTTATTGTTTTATTATTTTTATAATCTTTTTTTTATCAATTTTTAATAGTTCTATTGGTTTTTATCTCTTTTTTGCTGTATAATAAGCGTTATTTTCATCAATTTTTTAATTTAATTTTATGTTATAATTTTTAATTGTTTTCTTTGCCAAATCAAACAGTTTTTAAACATTTTTTAGTTTTTTCCCAACAAAATAATTCAGGGACAAGTTTTAATTACAACTTGCAATTTCATAAGATCATAAAAGATAAAATGATAATAATAAAATTATAAAAAATTTAA
>JAKGRZ010000037.1:140000-181689 GCA_022537955.1 Schmidtea mediterranea | reverse complement strand
CAAGGCTGAAAAAGTTGTTTTATTTAGAATGTACAATCAAATCCTCGATGTAAAACAAAAACAAAAATAAAAACCAACAAAAAAAACCATTAAAAAGATATAAAAAATGCAAAAACCATAAAAATAAAAAGAAACCAAATAACAAAATTTATTGTACAAAATTGTAGAAAGGAATAATCAGATATGGTCTAAACAATGAAGGAGATCCGGCGAGACCAACTTACAACGAGAGTATCAAACCCTATAAAGGTTGAAAGTGGAAACGATACCACTACCAATAATATGTAAGACCGAGGAGGTTAGTGGAAGGAGAAGGAAATTGAGCCAGGAGAAGGATGATTAAAAAATATCAAAAGACAAGCAATGGAACAACAAATACAGGAGATAGACTGTTAACCAATCAAATGGTTCCATCACGAATTAATAAAAGCACTAAAAAAGAGTGCTGAAGAATCTAAAAAGACAAAGAGAGAAGTTAAGATGAACAACGAATCGGCTAAAACACAAACAAATTGAACTTTAAATAAGGTTGGAAGAGGGTATAATGAACTAATAAGACGAATCAGTCTAGCGGCAAAAATGGTCAACGACATGTGCCTATGAGGACCATTGGAAAACCAAGCAAAGAACATGGCAGAGAAATATCAAAGAACAAAAAGACTAAATCAAGCCTATAAAAATCTCGAGAAATACGCAAAAAACAATATGACAACTGCTTGCAATTACAAACAACAATACGCAATACTAACGAGATAAACGAGAACCAAGAAGTGCCATAGCGAAAAGGAAAAATAATCACCTAATTCCTGCAGATTGAGAGCAGGACTAATGAGTGCCGGAATTCATGGCTAATGAAGCATACCCAACCTTGTAGTAGCCACGATGAATTAAACCCGAATAAAAAGAATCACGAAAAATGTACAAAGTGTAAATAAAACAAAAATTGAAAGTAGTATGTATAGAAGAATTGAACCCACACTCACTAATCTATTCCTCTTATTCATCGTCTTCATCAACCAATCATAACCCAAACCTCAGAAGACCAAGAAGCCATCGAACATACCAAAATTATCAAGCAGAACTCAACCCGAATGCCGAAGATACTTTCTTCAAAAATCTCCATCGTAGAAATACGTCCCCATCTATCTACAGGAAAATCAACCAGCTATTCTAACTTCGAAAAACATACTTCTCCAAACAACGATTATCCTCACCTCACCCAACTCCGGATAATGGCAAAAGCAATATAATTTGAAAATTATAATCCTTCTGCCTGGAATCACCCAAATCGTGATCATCATGTCGCAACAAAGCTGCCAAATCACTCAAATAGCCAAATCATACCAAAAACCTCGAACAAATAGAACAATCGAAGAAGAGCATCGAATCAATCAAACAATCCGTCGTTAAAATCCTCAACTCAAGTTCTCAATATCAAACAGCTCAGTTAATAAACAATCAAAGGCAAATCATCGAATCCCACCTAAAACCATCCAGCTGAACGAAACATCCCAGTCCAAGTACGGATATCGAACCTGACATAAATGACATCCTACTAGTATAACGGTAAATAAAAATTGACTAAAATTATTATTGAACTTATGTATAAAATCCCATCACCTTAAGTGCATGTCTGCTTGATTCTTATAAATTGTCATTTTCCTCCTTCATTTTCTTGTCAATTAGTCATGTTAAAAGTAACCGTTATTAGTATAGCGAATGTGCTGTATGGAAATTGCCGGGGGCATTTAAATGGCCCCGGGAGTGGTTCTGTTGGAGCTCAGAGCCATAATTTAAGAACAAAAATAAAAGTGAAAAAGTTTGAAAAGAATCACTGCACATAAATGCACCGCACCAAGATATTTAAAAATTAACTTGAAACTTTAATTAATTAAACAAATTTAAATATATAACCAAAACTAAATAAAACAAAACATTAATAAAAAATCATGTGAAAAAGCAAGACAGCTAAAGAAGGAAACATACTTAAAAATAAATAAACTGCCAAACCTGCAAAATAAGGTTAGAAAAAACATAGCAGATAGTGGCACCAGAAAACAAATAAAAAAGGGGCAAAATATATTATCAAATAAAATAACAGTAAAAATTAAAATCACGACATAAATCGAACTATATATGAAAAAATAAGAAAATATACAAAAATAATAAAAATAAATTTTTAAGAAAGTAATAAAATAATTAAAAAGGCCCTAAAAATCGCGAAAAATCGCCTATGGTCGCACAAACAAATAGTATAAATACAGTGATGAATTTCACTTTACTTTAAAAATTTTATGCAAGTTTGAAATTTTACTCATTGAGAAAACTGCAACAAACTTTGACCGTAAGAATTTTTATTTGTGATTGTTATATATTGTAACTTTTGTTTATCATAATCTACAAATATGTCTCATACATTATATTTTAATTAATTATATGTATTTATAAATTATTCGTCCGACCCTTTAATTATATATATATCGTAATATCAATAGATGGTCCATGGACGGATCTCGGGCTGGCTAGTGGTGAAAACCTGTCGGGCTCGTGGGTCATGCTCGTGACCTCGGGCAGTCCGCAGTCGGTTGGTGATAATGCACAGGACGCTACGCAGGGCGCGTTGTATACTCGGGGCGGCTTCTGAAATATGTCGGCCGGAACGAGTGAATTAAATTCAGGAAGATGCCCCAAGTTAGAGTTAAGCGCGATTTAGGCAGGATCGCAAATCGATCATACCGAATTTTTATGTTTCGGACAACTGTGTAAGGAAATGGGCAGCAGGGTTGGTGTAAGGATAGACGAAATGATAATGGAAAATCCAGAGATGAGAAGATGGAACAGCAATGGAACCGTTACGAACTATCACGGAGAGGTGATTACTAAGAAATAGGTATATGGGAGTGACTGCACTTATAACGCCACAATTCTGATCCGTAGATTTAAAGCATAGCCCCAGAAATCAAGAGAATGATTACACAATATCAAATATAAACATATTTCAACTCTAAAATGTGATTATAAACCGCAAATCGATAGCATTGGCTCCACACTTTTAATGGACATCCACGCTTAAGTGGCCATTAGTGTATTTAAGTAGTGATTTAGAATAATCCAAATTTATTCTGAAATAAATTAAGTCCCGATGAAAGATGTTCTTTACACCAATGAACAGCTCTCTAACTATTTGGGTAATATTAGCAAAGGATAATGTTCTCGCGGAACGGACTCCTAGGTTTATACGTGAATAATTCGTCCCAACGTAAACTACATGAAGATAGCCCACATCCATTAATAATATTTCTAGTAGCTAAATCGCTTGGTAAAATTAAATCAACTTAACACAAAAATTAACTACAATTAATAATCGAAATCACTAAGTCACAAACATGAGTATAATTTATTAACACAATATAGTGATTAAACTAAATCCTGGATAATATGAACGAAATCTCGTAGTGTCGCTTTAACATATAAACACAATTACAGATGGGCGGATCATAATAAGTTACGCATAGATACTGACCACAAATCTAGAACATAGGCGAATTAACATAAAGTTAATAAAAGTCGTAGAGTTGATCACCTGTAATGCAGATAAATCCTGTGATGAGATAAAGAACCCTACAATAGGTGCGTCCAATACGGTTGGCATGAATCACGGACCAATAAATGGAGTAATTTACCGTCTCACCTAACAATAGTAAATTAAAATTGTACCTAAAACGGGAATATAGAGGAAATTAACAATTAGGGGCCTAGTTTATAAAATCATTATCGAGCCTTTACTAAATTCCCTGCCTTATATTACCTCTTCACCTCTCCGAGATTTTTGCTTTTCCTTAAATTTTCTTGTTTCTTTTTAGGATGAACGATAATAATAACATCCGAACTAACAGATACAAGAATGCCCCGACTCCCACCTTCGATCTGGCCGTCCCACAATTTTGAGGAGTTGAACAGAAGCACGAGATACTCCAGTTCCAAGTATGATCGATAAAGGGTACTTTGGGCTCCGCCCGATGCCATTAAAGCGCTGAGACAGAAGATCGAACTGGACTCACTCGGGCGCGAGACGAGCTCACTTACGGAATCCGCACTACGGCTACCATCCAAGCAGCAGTCGAATCCGCTCCGAACGCGCATTCACGGACACAGGAACTTTCAGCGTATGTCCGGCAAAGATCAGAGCCAGCGCAACTGGACATAATACCAAACCACTCATTCTTCCTATCTCCAATGGGCCCCGTCTCCCCCCCCAGCCTTCGGGGAATCAACTATCTCTGAAACTCCCAGATCTGCCTGTCGAGCCCATTGCCCCTCAACCACCTATTGGGGACACAAGGAATGCCGCCAGCACACAGGCACGCTCGGCGGCCGAATCGAATGGCAAAGCCAGAGCGCCGCCGACGAGTGGAGGAGTTCTCACCGATCGGGACCTACGGAGGTCTCATGTCCGACAACGATCCCCCCACCTACCAGGAGTTTGAATTTCCGGATTGACCCGATATTTCTTTCTACGCATCCAGATGCTAACGTTCGTCACCCGCCCGGTCCATTCACATTAATTTGATTCGACGGGTCCGGATCTTTCCGGGTCACCCACATCCTCGATGGACTTGGGCTCGGAACTGAAGATATCGCCGTTCTCACGGGCGAAGTGCCTAACTCTATCGTGCACAAGAGATCGCGGCCCCTCGACTCGAAGGAAGAAACTCAATCCTCAAGCCCTCCGCCATACAGCCAAGGAAGCAGAAAATACTTCCCAACAGACATTGACGCAGACGACTAATGGAAAATTGAAACGGTTTTCGGTGTAATAGAACACTAGTGGAACCTGTTTCCTTGATCATTAGCATGACTAAATTTAAATTGATACTTCAATTTGATACTTGACAAATCCAATTGTTAATAATATGGACGTTTTCTTTGTTTTCTTTTTCGTTTGTTGAATTGCTACAATAAATCGATTCTGTGCGAGGCGTAGCGGAATAAGAGGATAACTCATGGCGAACTAGGTCAGGGCTAGATTGATATACGTAACTTTCTCTCCAAGGGTGGTCACGAATTGAAAAACAGGGCATGAAAGCGTACGTCCTTCTAGCGGCATGCAGCAACTGGGAAGACGAAGGTTCTTCGAGGAGGTAGTGCTAGAATGGCGCTCACCTGCTCGAACGGCATTCGGCCATTATGTTACGGTACCAACGTGATTTCGGTCACGGTACATGATGGTTACTAAACATGCGGGCGCATCCGGAGATTTCCCCCTAGTCATTATGTGAAACAGTCCCTTCAGTTACAACGATGATAACGAAATTTAACAACTCCTGTGCGTTTTCCAACAGTAAGGTATTGGAATGTATTGATCATAACATTAATTTGTCTATACCGAGCACTAGTACACAAACGTGGTCCTGCCCACTATTACCATTGGTGATGATCCGATAACGAGATCAGCCGGATTGACGATTAAACCCTGTTATAATGATATAAATATACATTTAGCCGATTTACTTTATTTGCTTGTGATGAACTCCTAAATCGTTCTCTACAACGTATTAAATAGTGTATAAATTAAAGAAATGAATTAATTCACGTGGCTATCGAACGACCAACTACCACTCAATAATCATTACATTTAAGCGTAAGATCCAGATTCCGTTCTCGCGATCGTTGGTGGATGCGGGAGTGTAAATGAATAAATCTATGGTGTCACTTGGATATGAAATTTATGCTTGTAGTGATTTTTCAGACCCACAATCATCAAAGAAGGGTAAATTAATTAATAGTATAAATTAAATCAAATTTTTATTGGGGATTTAAATTTTGATAGTAAATCATTGATAGTAAACCTCACACTAACTAAGTATTTAACATGATTTGTACGACTTGATCCTGTATTTCATTCAGCACATTATTAGAGTAAATTTTATATTTAGTATCAATAATTAATACGGTAAAATTTAATTAAATTATTATTATATCGGATAATCCGTTACCAATCGGTCAATAAAGTAGTCGGTTCAAACAACTCATTAATAATGTATGGAATAAATTATGTAAAAAGTATATTTACAGTTTAATGTATTATCAGAGCTTAATATATAAAGGCCTAATTCATAGATCATGATAGTTCTATTTGGGTAATGATGGTTAAATGTTTCACACGTCTATTGAGATAGCAGTTAAATGTTCTTAATAATTATTTAAATAAAGCATTTTAATTCAATATTCACGAAAAAAGCATTATGGATAAAAATATTTAAATACTATTAATACAACTTACTTAAATAAATTCATGGTATTATAGATTAATATTTATTTGTTGAAAACAAGTAATCATTGATCGATAAGTTTAATGAAAATATCATATGAGTTAGTAGGAAGAAATTCAGATTAAAAATGAATGCATCACATCTCAATGATCTTCGCAAGTAAAGTTTATTCAATATATTAAACATTTGATCACACATGAATTATTATTACAAGACGAACTAGGAAATCGTTATTATTTGTCGTTAGCATTTATCGGAGAAAGACGCAATAGACAATACTGTAATTGAACTCCGACCACTGCCAAACGATATGTGCGATGTCGGAAAACCTATGAGAATACCCACGATTAGAACACACTTTAGGATTACACAGCGATCACGCAAACAACCCACAATGATAGTTTTTAATGGCCCTGTGAGACAATCGAAATGCTAATGTTTTTCCTGCGAGACACCGATTGCGATTTCTATATCATAGACTCGCACATGCCCAAACGAATAGGTTAGATCGACGTGCCAAATCCGAGACTAATCGACGGAAAACGAACGAACAGCAAAATACGATTGTTGCCTATGTTTATTTTTCTTTTAGAAAATTCGTGATCGATTGCATCCCGATTATGCCTGATTCCGCCTCACTTCGGCTGCAGATGTAGGCCACGATGTGTGACCGGGATTTTCCATTCCCGTGCGGAAACCAAGATCGGCACGAACGGATTCGGAGAATGATTCCTAGTGCGCAATAAAGGGAACCAAGAAGACACCGGCCAGGGTGATGCGGCCAAGCGAGTACCTGTCTGCGCACTCGAAGCTCCCAGAAGGAGACCACAAGCAGGTAATACAGGCAGGCAATATCTGAGGCAGGTCAACGGATATCGCGGCGGCAGAACAGCACTGATGGTATGCTCCCCTACATGTCTTACGAAATTGGAACCCGAAGTTACGAGAAAGGATTTCGGACATAAAATTGGTAATCCACGACTTATCCTGCCCGATAGAGCTGAGAGACAAGGAAGACTTGCAGAATCGGCGACCACCCCTATCGCGCACAACGCACAGGCCAAAGATGGAATTAAAGATTTATTATCCAGGTATAAATGGCACATACTTAAATAATACTTGAATAAAGCTTATTGTTCTCAATTTATTATTATTTTTTATGAATTGTTGACTTTACTAGGGGAAAATGAGGGAACTTCTAGTACGACTTTAATGTAAACCACATCACTGAATTAAAAAATTACCCCAACTGTAAATGAATTTTACTGGAATGTTTTATTTTAAAATGAGATTTTAACTTCCTTAAACAGGAATGGATTAGGCACCGCAACCAAATCAGGAACTGCAGCAACAACTCCTGCAAGATCACCCACAGAAATCCAACAGGTCAAGGGGACATGGATTGACCAAGGAAGTGTGAAAGCCATATATAAAATGTCGGCGGCGCAAAGGGGTGGGCTGCAAAGAACGCGCTTACCCAGAACCAGCAAGAGCAAATACGCGGCTTGGAAGGTAAGCGCTGTCGTGCGTGCCAAAGGAAGCGGTGCGGACTTACCCTTGGTATTTGCCCGGTTGCAACAGGCCTATAAGAAACGGGAATGCATTCAAAGTTGCAGATAACCGACACAAGCGCCCGGCGGGGAACGTCCGAATCTCGACGAACGGCTCAAAAAAAGGCTGTAACGCTGGAGTCACCATTTCGCTGTGTTATTTAAAATATTTAATGAATGTTGTTTGAAGATTATGTAATGGCATTTAATCAGAAATCCGAAAAATAAACGGAGCCGGTACACAAGTACGAAATAAGATATCAGATTCATTAGTGAGGGACCAGGGAAGGAATTCCAACGTACTTCTACGTAATGTGTTGGACCCATCTTGAGATCGAGCAGAGTAGTTCCTGTGTGGCGCTCACCTTGGCGGTTCTCAAAAACCATGATTACATTACACAACCGTGGTAGCAACCTGTAACATGTGGGCAGCAATGTTTACATCTGGGTCAAGGTAATCACACCACACCCACACTTGTCAAGATATTTTAGTAGTTAATTGAAAAGCCGGCTTCCCGTGGGGATTTCCTTCCCATATATTCCAGTATCATCTTAAAGAAGCGCTGAGTCAGAGCAACAGTTATACCGAACCAAATAAAATTATTACTCAACATTTTGGTGACCCGTAAAGGTCGGTGGAAATTTTTTCAAAAATGATTATTGTGATTGTTGAAACGAGTGAAACGTGAATAAAATGTGAATAAATTGGACGAAGAGAATTGATAATTAAAGTTGTGAAATTTGGAAAGGACACATTGTGAATTTATATAAAGAATTATTGGAATATTGAAAATTAGTGTGTGATTATAAAGAAAGTGGGAAGGAAATTGAATCAAAGGTGAATTTTTTAATTGTAAATTTTGAATTTAGGCGAAGAGAACTGAATCCAAAAAACGATTTTAAACTTGAGAAGCCAAGAACACAAGAGCAGAAACATGAGCATGTTCAATATAACAGAGACTTGCCAGTGTGGTCACATCTAATAAACGGAAAAGCAACGACTACGCCAGTGTCAGAAGCTACTAGTCTCCAAGTATGGAGGACCCGGTCGAGTTTGTCGATTCATGGCTCATTATTACATGTACGCCACTGCATTGGTGTGAGCCTAGCGATATGGTTGCAAGATTACGTTATATCTGAAAGGAGCCGCCAAGGAGAGCATGGCAGCAAATAGACAGAAAGGTGGTTGGCAATGACTGGACAAACCTAAAGATGGCCGTCGCGTTCAAGCTGATAGGAGGGGATGTAAAGCGCATTAGCGACAAAATTTATAATATTATTCAAAAAGCCGGATGAGTCGCAATGAATTTGCATATCATTTAAAATACTCTTGGCAGAAAAGGCGTTTGAGGTGAAACCAGCCAATCTGATGTTGCAAAAGAAGTAAAAGAATTATTACAGATCAATTCTTAGCCAGAGTGTCAACAAAGAAATCAAAAAAGATATGCTATGTGGATTTCAAACAACTTCGACGAGTTAATTAAAAAGTTATGAAATTGAGTTGACATCAAGGGAACTACATTCTAAATCGGAATCATTGCAGTATTAATGAGCCAAAGGACAGCTACGTACACAATGAAAATCAACTCCTTTCAAAGATACAATAGTCCTTCATCAAAATTCAAACCAATTTCGAATCGAAAAGTCAGTGAACATTAAAACTTACACCCAACAACACCATTTCAATGCAAACAGTGCAGAAAATCGGGCATCATATTAGTCATGTTGGTTTAGAAACAATATACAAAGAAGCCCAAAAACAATTGCGCCCAGATGGTGGTGAGGAAGTGGTAATAGAAGTCCCAGACCAATGAAATTCAATGACCAGTTGAGCCAAAAGATAATATACAGTGCTATATTGTGGAAAAAGGGAATTTTTGTCGAGAAATTTCCAGTCAATCATCATCAAAGTTATCATCACCACAGAGAGATAAAGTGAATCTGAGAGGCCAATGCAATGTCATTCTTGCGAGGATATGGACACATGGCCAGGTCATGCCCCAAGAAATGGACAATTTCAGAAAACCATATTGAAAAATCATTCGATTCCAAGGTTGATAGTTCAACTCCCAATGTTGCATTTGTTCAGTCAGACGACTTAGAGGTCGGTTAATGAAAAGAAATGAAAGATATGAGCCGACGATTTGGAAAAATTAATGTCTAAATTTGAATCAGACGAAGAATCAGAAATCATATGATTATGATTCTCATGGAACATCGGAGGAAGATTGGAGTGAAAATATATTTGGTTCTGGGTTTCGATATTTTTAAACTATTATGGTTGTTAACCCAACAACCCATACAAATGTCTTTCGCTTGCCATTGCACCCGTTGCTAGGCAACGTTGGAACTGTGTTCGAGTGGGGTAGATCATCCGCAAAAGTCAGCGTTATTATTAATGCTATAATTGACGAACGATTCCTGGTCAACGAGCTGCCGGACTAACGCCTGTGCTCGGTTTTAAATTTATTAGGTCCGCTTACTAAAGTATTTTTCATTGTGGTGATACTACAGATTTCCACTTCGGATCTATCGATGAGTTGGGTCGGATACACTTATGAACTATTATTATATCATTTATTAAATAACACCATATGTTTACAATATTAGATTCACCTTCTGCCACTTTGAGCCGCCGACGTTTGCGCGCTCAGCTCTTCCTGGTCTATGCTTATTGGGTCTGTCTTGGGTGTTTGCTGGAGGTATCGTTGTCTCGGTAAGCCAAACTGTGCCGGGGCGAAGACCAACGGATAAGTTACCGGCTGCCCCTTCTTGACACGCCTACATTGCTGTTTTCCAGACCTTTGATTTTGAGTTTTTAGATTTGCGTCAGTTTCGTTCACTTAGACCACCATTTTTTGCGCTGGCCTCCATTTTTTGATAAACAGTCTTCACCCTTTCGGTTTCGATCCAGGTTCCCTGATCTGCTGGTCTTTCTGGGTGAGTTGTAGGAGCTGTTTTTGTAGGTTACTGGTTGACGGCCTGGGTCTTGTCTAACTCCCGTTGTAGAAGGGTGGTTGACGAAACTATTTCTGGAACAAAAAAGATTTCATAAATCGGTTCTACAACTATAGGATTAATCCATTTCTAACTATTAGAGAGACATCAGAAAAATACTTATTTCTTATCCTCCGGTAAGCTGATCAATAAAGCAATAATTAAAACATTAAATTATAGTAAGTGCTGAAACATGAGACAAACAGCTTTATTTTAAACATTCTCCATTAAATTCCATTGCGCCGTTAATAGTTCATAATATTCATATCTCCTCTTCTTGAGTATCGTCCCTCGCTATGGATGCTCACGGCGGAAATTTGGTAGCTCTATTCTTCCTCCCCATCTCGCTCGGCAGGATGTATCGTGGGGACTACCATATTCATATCGGTCCATTCGCTCTTGGAGCTTTGGGATCATCCAGTCACAGAAACATTGTATTGCGGGCATACCTGTCGTACTGGGTATCCTGCCGGCCGCAATATCTTCGGTTGATTCCTCGCAGATGTCGCCTAAGTCTGCTCTACTTGCCAATTCGTCTCGGCTTGATGTCTTTCGAGTGCACCCAGTAGGTTACTCGTCTGTCCTCACATCTCCCCTGCCGGTTTTCTCCTGGCTCTCTTTTAATTGCTACGTGTGGGAGATCAACCTTCGTGGAGTCCCCTTGCGTTGCCAGATCGGGTTGGCGTACCGGAGAGATAGAAAATCCCGCGTCCCACCATCGCCTGCCTGCATCGGGCAGTCGAGTGAGCGGGAACCGGCTATGACTCGGGATGCGTCGATCCACGAATCTTCTAGAAATAAGAAAATCATCATTTACACCTTAACTCGTCAGTTTATTCGTTTGTTCTAAGTGGATTCAGGTCTGGGTAGGTTAATGTACTATTGCGGTCGTTCTATGTCGGAGACAAACCTCATGGATCTACTCCCGTAAGGTTTTTCGAATTACAACTCGTTGGTAGTTGTCAAGTCCGTTAAATACTCAACGCCATCTGTTGATACTGCGGAATTTATTCCATTTTATCAATATCTTTAATTAAATATAGTTTAAATATATAGCGTCAGTTGTGTTGGGCCAGGAACACAACGGCCTTGTGAATGTTTAAATGAATCGTAACACACATGCAATATAACATGCAGCTTTAAATTCAAACCTGTGAAAACACCAATTTACCCTATCAAAATATGAGAAAAAGACAATTACATATAAAATAATAAACATAAAATAAATTAAATATAACAAAAAGCAACAAGATTCCGCACGATGTAAAATATAACATAACACGAAAACCCAACAAATTTCTCTCCCACGTCGCGTATACGCATTCTCGATGAAGCTCTGCTTGGATGTCGCGTGGGAGAGTGGTATTTTTTATGATTTGCGTTGGAGCAAGTACTTATCTATGTTGTTTTGTTAATATTAATAAATTATTTTATTGATATTTAAAATTATTTTCTCTATAATTATTTTATTTCAAGTCGAAATTTTTCCGGTCCAGCCAAAGACACATCACAAGTCATTAAAACAGACATATTATTCAGATTCGTGTTAAGTGCGTGATATCGCCGATGATCTGTGCCCGTGAAGACCCGACGTGCAGAACGCAGGGATTGGAACATCAATATTATCCTGCATAGAAGAAAGGAGAGATAAGGAAGCGGTTCATTGGCTACTTCCTCGTCTCTCAGTTTCTTGAAATTCGACCTATTATTCTACATACGGCTAAAATTACCACACCGAGTAGTCCAATGGGCACTCATTAATTACAATATGAACATAACGCCCAAAACCGAAGAAAGGTGATGGTAATAAATGAAATGAGATTTTGCTATGAACTAAACTATTAGTATAACCACAAAAAATGTAAACTATGAATGGGATTTATGCTAGCTATGAGCGATTATCCCGAACTCATAATAATTAAGAGTCTAGGATCATGAATCTAAATGAATAAGATTGGAAACTTCAAAGGGTACATCATTAGTTAAGTGGAATGTAGTAACAAAAATTTTTTGCTAGGATCCCGCGCTAACCGTGATGAGTAATTGTCAGAAACCCACAAGAGTAATTGTCTTAACCTAAATAAAAATTCTAATGGGAAGATGAACCTGGAAACCGCTACCATATTCAAATCTAACCAATGGCCTTAAACTTATTATATCATAGAATTACTACCAAGAGTTGTTAATAATTAACCAAAATTAAAATTCACCTAATTCACCTACCGAAATGATTAGCCCAAACTTAATGTAAGTTTAATAGAAATCGTTGATACGTCCTAAATGTAAAGAATAAATAAAATACCAAAGGTAACCGACAATTAATTATAACGTAGATATGGAGTCGAGCTATAAACTCACCCACTCCTAATAATGGTTAACAAAAACTCCCCAATAAAAGTAAAACACTATCGTAAATCAATACTACTTAACTCATGGATAAAGAATTTATAAGTTCTCAACCCAAAATAAAACTTTAACCTTAAGGATACGGAAATAACAAAAAATTAAGTACTTTCCCAAAGTGACGAATAGGCGACGAGACGTTGATAATTTATTACAATCATACCCTAGTTCGATTAAAAGAATCAAGAAACGCCTAGCTAAACTATGCCCTAAATTTACCTGTAAGAAAACCGCCACTCCCGAAAAAGCCTCTAAGACAATTCAAAAGTGGGCTTCAAAATCATAATAATAAATTTCCGATTGAACGTAATTAAGAGCATATTTAATTTTGATTAATTCAGAACTCCGTTCTTAGGTTTCGGGAATACCACGGCATTTTTGATTTATTGATTTTTTATTTGATTACTGCATCTCTAGGACTACTTCCCGTCAGGTTTTCCGAGCGTTAATTAAACTAAGTGAACAATTTATTTTAAATAACCATAAAAAAGAAATGCATAATTGCTAATGATTCCATAAATGGTCCCAACGAATAACTGCTAAAGGAAAACTTAAAAGCAAAATTTGAAAAAGAATTAGCAAAACCACCAAAAATTTCATACCATAATAATAATAAATTAGAAAATCATTCTTGCTAAATAAGATTAAATTTTGAAGACATAAACATTTCGACCACCTAGTCTCATGAATTTTTACTCTAAAGAAAATATGTAAATAATATCAGTAAATAAACAAATAAATTGGACTGTTTAATAATAAACCCGGAAAGATTTTCATTCGAATTTAAAGGGTCTGGCTAACTGAAGTAATCCAGTTCTCCCGGAGTACATGCTAGGGAGAATTTCAATTAAATAAGATCACTAATAAAACAAAAATGGAAATATAAGACGCTTCTAAAATTCACAGTAGTCCCATAGTGAGAAGGAAAAATGAAGCTGATATATAATTCCGCCGATATTCAGTAGCGCCTCAACTGTTCAACACATATTCTTAACACACACGTACGCACCACCACTTCAACAGCCATAGGAACCGAAATCGATTATTGCATGCGTCACATGCATGCCAGCAACTGCGATATACCCACAAATCAATATCCAATAAAAGGGAAAAGGAAATCTATTAATATCTACCAGTAACGTGAAATCATTAATTCGACTAACCGGGGTGCGTATTCTCTGCCAAGTCTGCGAATGGCACCCCAGTGCTATATATTAAATGACAACTCTAACGCTGGATTGAAAGAGAAATGAATTTATCAAAAAGTTCGCTGAGCAACCCACCAGAAAATTCATTCAATAATTTGCTGGACAATTCTTTGAATAATCACATTGGGGCCAGAATCATAGGGGAAGAAATCGAATTGGATAGGCAGCCCTCAAGTAAATTATAATTTTATTTTGTTGTAGTTTAATGTTTTATCCGGTACAAAGCCATAAAAAATCTATGGACCAGTCCATTAATCAGATGAAATGAGCAATTATAATGCGCGCGCGGAAAAATTTTAATAAATTAATGATTTCAAATTTACATCCTTACTATGGAATTATTAATCCTAGAAACCTTCTGACAGCTGGAACAAGGTTTATAATTTATATGTTTAAGGTTTAAAAATTATTTAGGTAATATAATTTTTGGCCAATGGGGTTACTAATTACGTTGACGAAAGAAAAACATATTTTTGAAATATTATTATGATTTTTCGAAAACTTCAAATTAGTTACCCATTTTATTACTTGTGCCTTCCGGAAAGATAATACTCTAGGCTTAAGACTTTTATTATAAATCTTTCTCATTTAGATTTATTATAATCGCTGAAGTGTTGTTATTGAAAAAAAATTGTGGAAAATAGCTCAAACTGTTCGGAGGATTTGCACGTTATTCAATTGATTCAGAGAAGTTCTAATCATTTTCTTTTGTACATCATTTCATATAATTATATTGAATTATCAATTCATTTTAAATCATAATTTTGTTGGCACCCATTTCACTACTATAATGTTGAATTATCAAATTATTTAAATCATTTAATTATTGTTGCGTTATTATTATAATTATATTTGAATTATTTTCAAACATTTTTAAATCCCCTATTTGTTGCCCCATTTTCCACTATAATAATGTTGAATATTTTCATTATATATGGTTGAATACTCAAATCTTCTAAAATCGCATTCTGTTGTAATTGGGATGAATCCTCAAAAATCGTTTTAAATCATATTTTGGTCGCATCATTTTACCAAGTGATTATTTGAACTCTCAGGAAAATTTCACCAAACTTGGCACTTCTATACTTGGACTATTTTGAATAAAATGTTTAGACATTTTTGATCTCCATATCCTTGAAGTATTTTAGTTATTGATACCTTAGGCACGATTCTTCATTTTTAATTCATTAGTACAAAATCTTTAATACACCCGAAATTTACTATTTACAAATCCTTAATGTACCTGGAATTACGTTTAACTCTAAGATGTATTTGATTTTTTCCGAATCAATCGTTGACCCTCGAGATTGGTTTAACACCATGGGGTTGAAATCTTGACATGATGACTATAATTTAAATCGTCACATGATTTAAATCCATCAAATAATTGGTACTCCACCGCTGCATTGATTGCTCATTAAAACCTTTGATTTGTTTATTCCCCTTAAATTTATTACCCGTTTTAGAAAGTTGGTCTGAATCTCTCGCTTGTGTACACCACATCTTGTTGCAGGACCAGTGCGTCAAGCATGGAAAACGTTCCATAAGGAGAGGTATTCCCGACACGCCCAACCGGAGAAAGAAAGACGGCTAGAAGATAACCCTGATAGAAGGACACCCATGAAAACAATTCAAGGGAAAGGCCAACTCGACGGCCCAGCCCGCCCCCGGGAAATCACGAGTGGGCTCAGCCCTCCGTGGCCTGCCTCCAGGATGCCAACGACGGACTAACCTACTGGTGACTGGCCAGAATGTCGAGAAGGACATTGCCAACGGCACGATCGCCGATGCCATATCCACCCAGTCCGAGGCCGGCCCGTAAGATCGAAACGACACGTGTTTGTGATTTCAGGCTATCTCCTGAAAGAGGGACTAAAGAGTTCTTCGATAGACTGTGATTCACCAAACACGTTAATTCTGTTTATGTGTAATAAATAATTACTGAAAATCGTTTTGTTTTCTTCCCCATTTCTTAAGCCATCTTAAAAATATGTTTAAATAATTGCCCGTGTATGATTTAGGATTATTAATAAAGTTTTTGATGTTTGTTAGTTAAGGTATGGAGCCCTTACCAATACTGCAGCTAGAGTTAGAACGAGCCCGAGCAGCTACAAAAATTATCCATGAGCAAATGTTCAGCTGGCTAGGGAAGTGCAGCAGACGAAGGGACGTTTGGATAGATCCCAGTAAGGGTAAAACTGCTTCACCAGCGGCTTACAGCAGCCCAAAAGGGATGGGAAGAAGAGAAGCAGTTAATGCGAAGTCTATGAATTCAAATAAAGGGGCTGGAGGTCGCAATGTCAGCCTGCCAAGAAGAGGACAGCCTGTGACCTATCCCGTCGTTTCGCTCCCGCTCAAATGGCTTACCGGGAGCAATAACACCCCCGCACGATGCAATAACAACCCCAACTCCAAACAGTTACCGCCCCGGGCGGAAGGAGCGGAGCTTAAGCCGAGCCGCTCGATTGCTGGAAAAGGCCTGATAAACTCAGCAAATGCATCTAATTTGTGAATAAATGTTGAATTTAGGCGTTTTATTTTGGAATTTATAGTGCCTGTAACCCCGTATCTAACACACCAAATATATCACTACAATATGACGAGTAGGACTGTTTATTATTCGATAAACTCTAATGATAAATGTACGACAGACAGGGGACCGAATGATTTAAAGCGAGCGCAAGTCTTCTAACGACAGCTCGTTAGGCCCAGGGGTTGTCCGAGCAATTACAGCATTAGTGATAGCGCTCACTTTTTGCGGACAATCCACCCACTCGAACACATTTCCAACGTTGCCTAGCAACGGGTGCCGGGTGGTAGCTAGAAAATATTTATATGGCGTTACCGGGGTAACCATAAGAAGATTTAAACAACCAGTTGAATGATTTGGCTCTACGGGTTACTTAATGATCACTGAGCGCCAAAAATGCTAACACGTTTAAATGAATATAATCACAATCGTCTATCCGTCTAAACTCAGTTTATCTATAAATACCAATCAATTTGTTGGGCCAGCACACAAATAGCCTTGAGAATTGTTTAAATGCATCAGTAATACAGCACGAAAACCCAGCACCAAGATAACTTAAAATACAATATACAACACCAACTAAACACTTTAAAATCTGAGAGAATATAAATAAATATAAAATCAAAAACATAAAAGTAAAATAAATACAAAATGCATCAAGAACCGCACGAAATTTACATAAAAATAACATAATAACAAGAAAATTCGACCGTAAAATGACCATTTATATAAAATTAAAAATTAATGAATTAAATGAATAAAAATAAAATATTTTTGGATGAATAAATTTAATTAAAAATATTAAAAATAAATTACCAATTTAAATTAAGAAATAAATAAAAATTTAATTTAGATAACATAAATAATTTCAAAGTCGAATTTTGTTTAATCGCAGTAAAACTAACACGCAAGGTTAAGGCCAAATTATAGGTATAAATACCGATGTGTTTTCACAAATTTTCAGTCTTATTTTTCGGAGAAAAATTTCATTACAGAACTGTATAACTGGTTGTATAACTGGTTGAGAGCCGTGCATTCAGGCAATTAACACGTGTAAGTGTTTTGCCTGAACACGATCACTCTCAACTGGTGCAATATTATTAATTGATTTTTTCGAAGGGAATTGATGGGTAATTTTTCAATTGAATTTATGGATGACTTTTCAGACCAAATTTATGGATGATTTTTGTTTTTCAAATTGAATTTATGGATGATTTTTGTTTTTCCAATTGAATTTATGGATGATTTTTCGAATCGAATTTGTGGGGTAATTTTTCAATTGAATTTATGGATGATTTTTCAGATCAAATTTATGGATAATTTTGTTTTTCTAATTGAATTTATGGATGATTTATCGAATTAAATTTATGGGATTTTCGAAGTAAATTTTTTGGAATGGATACAATGAATTTTAAATGTATGTGGCCGATGTAATATGCTGAATAAATTTTTTCTATCTATAGCCTTAGTGCATCGAAACTTTTATTCCAAATGCTATGGTAAAATATTATTTGTTATTCCTTTTCCGGCCCACAGCCAAAGACACATCACAAGTTAATAAAATCATATACAGTATTTCGAACTGTGTAAGTGCGTGTAAAATCGCCAATAGTTCGTGCTCGTGAAGGCTCCGGCGTGCGGAACGCAGGAGTTGGAACGTCAATATTATCCGTACATAGGGGAAATTGGAGGGTAAATGAGTAGTCCATTGGCTGCTCCTTCATCATCCGTTTCCTGTAAAATTGACATAAATTTTTAACAACAATCGGCTCAAAATCTCTAACACCGAGTAGTACAGTGGGCACTCATTAACTATGAAATGAACATACATAGATCTTAAGGACAAAGAGGGATGGGTAGTGGGGAAAATTGCGAAATCGTTGCAACAGTTAAAATGAATAGCCATCGGAAAAAGATTAATCCGAACGACCAAAATCATGAAAAATAATGTTTGAAATAAGAATTAAATAAATTAATTTGAGTTGAGGCGGAAAATATGGGCGGGACGCTGCTCAAATTTTCCGAATTAATTCAAATACTTAACAAAAATAGTAATGTAAAAATGGAATGCGTAAAATAAGGGTGGAACGCTGCTCAAATTTTCCGAGTCAATGAAAATACTTTGTCGAAAACTGTAGAATAGGGATGAACCATAAAATAAGGGCGGAACGCTGCTAAAATTTTCGAATTTACAAAAATACTTTATCGAAAACCGAAAAATGTAGATGGACTACGGCTAATGTTGTATATCAATAAAAAAAATTTAATGCTGAGGAATAAGGACGGATCCCTACAAAATCTAAATAAAATAATAATAATAATAATAATAATAATAATAATAATAATAATAATAATAATAATCATGGTATTTGTAGTAATGATGATAATAATTATGGTAATAATAATAGTAGTAATAATCATAGTAGTAATAACAATAAATATAATGGCAGTTATAGTAATAAAAATAATAATAAAGGTAATAGTAGTAACAATTAATAAAGGTAATACATATAATAGCAACAATGATAATGCTAGTAATAATAATAGGGAACATTGAAGTTATGATAGGGATAAGAGTAAGAGAACTAGTGTGTGAATACTTAACATAACCAAGGGTGTACCGACCAAAGAATAATCTTCGACATGGACAACGATAAGAAGGACTATGGGAATGGACATAAAGATAGATAATATGAAAGTATAGGTTAACATTTGAAAGAGATAGGGGAATAATGGGACCTAAGAATCAAAAGCGAGCACAGGTCTTCTATCGACAGCTCGTTGGACCCATGGATCGTTCGATCAACTATAGCATTAGCAATAACGCTCACTTTTTGCGGACGATCTACCCACTCGAACACAGTTCCAACGTTGCTTAGCAACGGGTGCCGAGTGGTAAGCAAAGGAAATATTTGTATGGGGTTGTCTGGGTAACAACCATATAGTTTCAAAATATCAAAACCCAGAAACCCACCATACAAATTTGGGGGCTCAGCCGGGATCAACATGATTTTCTTGTACAGACAAATGAGAGGGGACAAACCCCAGAGATGAAATATAGAGTTTAAAGAATGTAAAATCAATTGTAAAGATCGATGAGAAAATTGAAAGATCGATGAAAAGCGATCAACCTGACTACAAATCAAGAGAATAAATAACAGACGACTAGCCCACCAAGGACAAATTTGGGGGCTCAGCGGGATGAAAGTGGTTTTCTTGGTAAAATTAAACGACACGAAAAATTAACAAGAAGCAAAAGCCAATTGAAAAGAGGAAATAACAAATACTTTGTTGGAACACCCTCAACCGGGAATAAAAATCATTTTTTAGCTAGACAACCAGAAGAAACCAGAGTAAGAATCTTTTATTAAACAGAAATGTCGGAACGACATTTTGTCGGACCACGGAGAGAGGGTGAACTAAAGAATGGAACTTAACAAAAAACGAAAGAAAACGATCGACTTATTGACGATGAGAATACAGTTCGATGATATTATGTAGAGAACGATGAGCTGAGTAAAAATGCCAATTGAACTATGGTTGTATTTTCTAAAGGTTCGAAGCTAAAAAGGGTCAAACCTTGGCCAAAAATTTTATTTTTGATATGTTGTACAGGACGGCGAGTTGAGTATTATTGTCAATGGAACTATAGTCGTATCTTATCGAACTTCAAAGGTGTAAAGGGTCAAACCTTGACCAAAAATATAATTTTTGATATGTTGTAGAGAAGAATGAGCTTAATAAAATTGCCAATAGAACCATGGTCATATCTTCTAAAGGTTCGAAGCTAAAAAGGCTCAAACTTTGGTCAAAAAAATTATTTTTAATATGTTGTACAGAACGATGAAATGGCAAAAGTGGTGATAAAATTAGGATCTTCCGACCTTTGGATAAAAAGTTATTAAGGGTCAAACCTTCAAAAATTCTAATTTTTGATATGTTGTAGAGCTTGAGAAGCTGAGCAATATTTACTATAGAAGTATGGCAGTCTGACTTCTGGGTCAAAAGTTATAAAGGGTCAAAACCTTGGTCAAAATTTTTAATTTTTGATATGTTGTAGAGATCGACGAAACAAGTAAATTGCCAATAGAACTTTAGTCATCAGAGCTTTAGATAAAAAGTTATAAAGACTCACAACTTTGGCAAAAATTTTTTTAATTTTTGATATATTGTGTAGAATAATAAGACGATCAAAAATTACCATAGAACTATCATCATGTGAACTTTTGATAAAAAGTTACAATGGGTCAGAACCTCCAAATACTCTAGAATTCAGAAAATTGTGAAGAAATTAAAAATTTGGAAAGTGAATTGTAAATATTTTTGTAAATCAGTAGAGACAAAGTGTTTTAATCAATAAAGTTTATATTGTTTGGAGTTCGTTACTGGTGTTTAAAGCACGTTTGGAGTCAGATCGACAATCATTTCTATCCGAAGTCACCGACAACCCCAACAATACGATGAAACAAAACAACAGTTTAGAAAACTCATGAATGACGAGTATTGTAATAAGAGAGGAAAATATCAAAATATGTAAATAAATTAAAATATTAGATACACAAAAATTTCAAAAATGAAACGATTCAACAGGAAAGTGGGGATAAAATTATCAATATTTGTAGAGTAAGAATCAAAGAAACAGGAAACTATAAATAAAAATAAAATTATGGGTAGGTTGTATAAATCAATGGAATCATCGTGTAAATATCATCCAAAAAACCGTAGAAGTAGTAATAAAAATATAAAAAATAGATAAATAAATAAAATAAAATAATAAAAACAGGGAACAGGTGGAAATCACGAGGGTTAAAGTGATTAGAAATAGGGGAAACCACAAAAATGCGGGTCGTCTAAGAGTTCGTAAAAAATTGGAAAACTAGAAATTACTGGATTAAAATTGTTTGAAATAAGACGTGATCACCAAGTCAGTTAAAATAATTCTAAACGTAATAAACGATTAATTGAAAGTAATTAAATTAAAGATGAAAATATTAACGGAAAAGGTTGCAACGATTTCGAACCCCTACTCCTATGAGATGAGAAAATTAGCGGAAGTAACGAACAATTGATTGTACGTATTACAAAAGACATGAGGCCAAGTAAAGCCAAATTAGATACCAAACGAGAACAGATAATCGAGTTGACGAAAAATAATCCTGATGATGGAGAAACTTGGGCGTAGATAAAAGGAAATGTTCAGGTGTAAATGAAATGAATAGTAAGAAATGAGCGTAGATGAATAAAATGATGATGCCTGTTATTAATGAAAATAAAGGATTAGAGATAATAATTACGAGAACAATAGTTAGCAACCAGAGGAAAATAATGATTGAAAACGATGAGGTGAGATTAATAATAATAAAAAAAAGAGACAACAATAGCAACCGAAAGTTGTAAAACATAAGGAAAAAGCCGAAAACTTCATGAAAGCCGTTAAATAAATTCTGAGTGGACAAGTAAAACACAACTTAAACAGTGAAAGCTGAAAAATCACACATAAGGTACGGTAAAAGTTTCGATGCATCATTTTGTTAGTATTTTTTGTAATGTTATTTATATTATATGGAAATAATACTGGAAAGTAAGATTTAAAACCGAGCTATCATAACGATAGTACGCTTATTCCGATGGAGAACCCTGATCAACCCGAGGAGAGGAAGGTAGTAGGATCCGTCGCAAATGTTGGGGAGTTCCTGGTGAGAGATTGATCACCTCTTTGGGGAACAAACCAACGCGATTACTACAATTTTTGAATTGGGAAAGTGAAGGGGAAACCGAAAATAAAAATAAAAATTGAAAAATGAGCATGATTTAGACGTTAAAGGTACCTAAAGATATTCTTTTTCCCTAGCTGGTGGTGAGGCACCAGAGGACAGCTACGGACTGTCGTGTTCAGGATGTTATCAGCCAAGGGACTGGTGGTGCTGAACCGTTCGATACAACAACCCGGATACCACACCGAGTATCGAATGAACATTTTTATTGCTGGGCGGAACTCGATACACAACCCGGATCCCACACCGAGTATCGAGGACCAAACGGTAGGTGAGATATGAACTAACCGGTAAATGGTTCATACTCAAAAGGATCTACTAAGGTCAGATAAGGGCGCGAATTGTGCGGGAATCTGATGAGAGCGGCAGATATTAGATAGTTTTATTGAGAAAATTTTCGCGCCATGTTTATCGCTTCCTTTTCTTTTCACTATTCGGGAAATCAAGTAAACCGCTTTTGGAACTTGACTGAACGTCTAGGCATTTCCATACTTTTATATTCTCCGAGGTACACAACCCGGATCCCACACCGAGTACTGAGGGAATGTTTTTTTAGTTTTCCCAGCGAGGAGTTTGGTACAACAACCCGGAACCCAAACCGAGTACCAAATATCCGAGTGGCGGTGAGTAAAGCGTAACCGGAAAAATGCGCTAGACAAAAGACGCCATGGGTTGAGAGTCAGTGTGAGGCCTCAAACATACCCAAAAGTCACTGATGAAACTCAACTCCGATGATTAGAATTAGATGAATATGATGAAAGATAAAATCAATAAGATAGATTAGATTAAAGTTAATAGGAATATGAGTAAGGATAAAACCGATAGAATATGATTATGATTAGATTAAACAGTAAAGACGAAAAACAGTTATGAAATAGGACATAGAAATGAGATATGATTACGATAAGACATTACAGATAGGATATGATATGATTGAATACTAAAGATGATATATGATTATAGTTAAATAGGATATGATTAGATATTAAAGTTGAGATATGGTTATGATTAAATAAGATATGATTATGATTAGATATTAGAGGCCATAGAGTGCCAGATGAGAAATGATTATGATTAGATATTAGAGGCCATAGAGTGCCAGATGAGATATGATTATGATTAGATATTAGAGGCCATAGAGTGCCAGATGAGATATGATTATGATTAGATATTAAAGGCCATAGAGTGCCAGTTGAAATGAGATTAGAGATTGAAGGCCACAGAATGCCAGTTGAAATAAGATGACGAAGGCCGGAGAGCCAACGGAAACAATAGAGGGTATAGAGCGCCAGCGACTGAGGATTAAGTAAACAATTTTAAATCAATGAGAAATAGGAAAAATGATTTACAGATTGAATGAGAGTATGAGTATAATGATTTTATTATTGTAATATAGATAATTAATGCGACCACATAGATAATTGATAAGACTATATAGATAATTGATACGAGGTCGATAGATAATTATTACGAGATATAGAATATTCAAAATAGACTTAAAAATGAAGGAAGATGAATCAAAAGAAAAAAGATCACAGCGAATAAAGTTTAAGGAAAAAGACAAGATGATTTAAATAAAAAGGCTCATAGAGCAACAGCGGATGAAGTTTTAGGAAAAAGACGAGAGTAGTTAAGTAAAAAGGCCATAGCGCATAGAGATTAAGGAATTTTATTTTTGGATAAACGATAAAGGGATAAAGGAGAATAGTTAACGAGACGATTATTGATATGATGGTGATGATTTATTTGATTAAAATAGTTAATTGATACGACCGGATAGATAATTGATGCGACTATAAGGATAATTTAGACGAAACAAATAGATAATTGATACGAGTTATAAATAATTTAAAATAAACTTAAAATGAAAAAACAAAAATTAAAAAGATAAGAAGTTGACGTAGAGAAAAGAATTAAGGAAAAGCAGTGAGAGTAGTACGATAAATTAATGCGGAAATTTATGTAGAATAATATATACTAGAAGTGTTATTTATGTTTAGATAATTGACAAGGAATAAAGAGATCGAGTAAACAAAAGAATAAAGATAAGTAAACGACGAATAATAGAGCGATAAACTAGAGATAGAATCAAGAAAACGAGTTACGAGAAACCGGAATCAAGGAAACCATCGAGTAGAGAAACTGAGAATATACCAAAACAAACGGAGAACAAGGATAAAGAAATAGACCATGTTATTAAAATTCAAAGAGAGTGAAAAGCAGCAACAGATAGAAAACTTAATACAGTAGCGATAGCAGAACCAATGATTACGACAAGATTAGAAAGTTTGGAAACAGAAGCCGAAAAATATCATAAATTAACGGAAAAGCTAACCGATAAAGGAAACAACGTGAAATCACCCGAGCTAGGAATTCCAACTCAGTTGAAAACAAGTACGAGTAAAGAGATGAAAAAACTTCGAGAGGAAATTAACCAAGAATTGCCAAGTAAAAACACGGATGAAACAGAAATATATTTGAGAGAATCAACAATGTACGAAATCACACGCGATGAACCAGAAATGAGGAAGCAAGAATCAATACATTCGAGTTTAAAGAGGAATGTACAGGAGATGCATTCAAAAAGAAAACGCAACGAAGAGGATTTAAATGACAAAAAAGAAACTGGAAATTCAGAAATAAAAACAGTTGGAACAAAAATAGCTGAAACATAGCAAACGGAAATCTTACTGGAAGAGAAAATATTAACCACAATGGAAGAAAGAGTCGAAAGAGAAAATGAGCAAACCGAGTTAAAAGATCGAGTATCAGAACCAATAAAAGTAGTGATGGAAATAACGAGACAAAGGAAAGATATTTACCCGCAAACAAATCAATATATTGAAAAACCATCACGAATTTGCGATATGCCAGTTAAGAGGATTCAGGACAATAGAGGTAAATTTATAAAGTGTAATAATTATTTCAGGATTAACAACACGAGTTACAATCCAGTATGTACTATCTGTTCAAAAGAAGGATGACGAACTGACCAAGGTTATCAACTAAAAAATTGCCAAGGATGTGATAGAATAGTTCGCACAGAAGGAGAAGAAATGATAATCTGTTTTAATTGCAATCAAAGCGGTCATATGTCAAAGAATTGTCGAATGAGAAGAATTTAAGGTCAACAAAAAACCAAACCAATTCAAGAAGAGTCCACAAAATAACTCAACACAAGGGGTCAGACATTGAAGAGATATGGCGATAATGAGTACAACAACAAGATTCGAGATTACAACCTGTTTTAACTGCAACATAAACGGACATTTAGCTGAAAATTGTCCAATAGAGAGAAAATCGAGACAACCAAAAACGACAATTATAGTCAAAGTACACAAAGCAATCAAATACAAGAGATTGAGCAATTAGGAGGTATGATTAAACGAATATCCTCAAACAATCAAAGACAACGAAGTAATTCGAGGAGAAACATGACTGATGTTCGATGTGAATGGACCAGAAAATATCCGGAACAGCAACAAATTGAATGGCAGAGATTACAGAGAGAGGAAATCCAAGAAATTCGACAAAGACGGATGAACAGAAATTAAATATCAAGTAGAAGCAATATGTCTAGAATAGTCAATACAAAAGAAATCCACACTGCGGAGCAGTGTGTCATCAACAGCGAGGATGATACGACAATAAAGAACGATAAAGAAAATGAAGTAATTAAGAAAGACGAAACTCAAGAGGTCAAAATAAAATCAGAGCAAGAATCGAGCAGCGAAGAAAAAATAAAGATAATTCAAGAGTTCACCGAACGAAAGACGACGAAAAAGCAGAAAAAACAGCGATAAAAGATATCGAAAATATCAAAATACGAGGGTACTACTACAAAAATTGAAAAGAGAATCGATAAGGAAAGCGAGAATAAACATGTTACAACAAGGGCTAAACAATAATGAAAAGGACAAGAAAGAGGAACTTCAAATAAACGTGAAAAGTAAAGTATTAGAGTCAAAATCTATACAAACAACAGGAGACAATATAGAAATAGGAATGATGTCAATCGAACAAGAGGTAATAGATATTTTAATGGTTAATAAAATTTCAGAGGGAGAACTAATCGAAAAGAGAATCCAAAGACAACAAACGAGAAATCTGAATATGCAAGACAGATCAAAAGCAGTCAGTGAATTGAAAATTGAGACAAAAGAAGATGTAAGAGAAGAACTCAGCAAAACAACGAATGCGGAAAGGAAAATTACAATGCAGCATGAATATGCACAACAAAACACGACTACAAAACCACAACGAACGAAGAAAGTACATGGACAATCGATACGAAAGCTAACGAAGTAAATATCAGAGAATATTGTAAAACATGTCAAAAATCGGACACTCAGAGAACGACTGCTATTGACATCAAATAAGCCAACTATTCGCGAAGAGAGAACACGTAAATAAATTTTGTCACAAAAGTCGCGGAACATGTTTTAACTGTCTAAAATGGGACATTTGACTCGGAATTGTCCAAATAAACAGACTCAGAACCCATCCGGAACAGTAGGACTAATGAGAGGAAGCAATAGGAAATCAAATGAGATCAAGACCAACACCAGAATAAAGCCAGCGAATGATACAAGTGTCGAATCAAGTTACGAACCAGGAAAAGACATGACAACTGGAAGGCAGAAAAAACCTATTAGACATGACGAAACAAATTAACAGAGTCACAAACAGCCAAGAGATAAAATCAAGATATTATAGTAATCAGGCGAAATTGAAACGAGAATATAACGAAATCTACAATGATAGAATGAATTACTGGAACAGATGGAAGCAATCATCAAAATAACTAAGGAAATAATGCCGAAATGGACTAGAAACAAGAATATCACCGAGATATTAGAAGGAGTAACAAAGATGATCACGAACTACGTAAAAGGCTCAAAATCAACAGCAGAAATCAGCATCTTGAAGAAAAGAATGCCAATATTATTCACAATAATTGACATAGCGGTAATACACCACTACATCATGCAATAGAAAGCGAAAACGAAGAACGAACGATGGAAATTATTGAGGCAATGAACCAATGTGGACAACATACAAATATCAGAAATGAGAAAGGACAAACACCCATGAATATTGCAGTGTCAAGATATGCGTCAACGAAAATTCTAAGGGAGTTATTAAAAACAGGATCAACTCTAAATGAGAAGGACAATAAAGGAAAAACGATGTTAAATTATATTATGATGTCGCGAGAAATAGAGTTCGTTACGATAAATGCAATTCAAGAAGACATCGAAATAATAGGACAAAATTTAAACCCAATTCTTGGAGCAATCGGGAGAGGATACAATAGAGCAGCAGCAAAACTGATCACTTGGAGAAAAAAGAAAATCCGATGCCGAAATTATAGACGTAAGCAAATTCGAAAGCAATGAAAATATATTACAAAAAATAGCAATAAATTCCGGGTATGCATTACCAAGGACGATAAAAGCCCTGTTAAAGAGAAGAGAAATAAAATTTATGGACAATAAAAGAGAGTCTAGAAGATAACGAAGAGAGAGAAAACCGAGATAGTAATAAAAGGCAAAATCCAGTAGCCTACAAAGAAATAGGACAACAATCAAAGCCAAATAACATAGACAACCAGAAAAGATCAAAAGATGAAGAAAACACAGACAAAATCTGTTGGAAACAAATGATAGACTCACAGAAAATTCAAAATCGAGAGAACAAATCAAGTCAAGATATGAACTAATACCCAAGTATGATATGGACGCAACAATCACTGTCACTAATGGCACCACTCAAGTGCTCAAGTGAAATCGACATATATCATGTAACTGACGAGAGATGCGGAGGGATACGCACCTTGCGCGAAGACCCTTGGAGATAAAGTAATAAATAGTTAGAAATGTGCATATAATTTATATAACAGATATGTTTATATAGTAACGTATAAAAGTAGTTTATAAATATTATATGGAATGAATATAATAATATCCGATAATATATAAAAGTAGTATATAAATATTATACTCGAGGAGCGAAAACAAATTTAAAAATCAGACGATGTGACAAAGAATAAAGCGGAATGAGAAAGACAAGTGATGCAATATTACGTTAAAATTGAGAAACAAATCAATTAGAAGCTTATCAAATCGGAATCAGAAATTGAAATAAACCGATTAAGAGGTACCGAAGCCATCAAGGAAATCAGAGACAAGAGTAGACTTGGAGAGCAATATAAAACTTGTAAAATCCAGTACAATCAGATGAGAGACGAAAATCAGGAACAACGAAAACAAAGTCACGATCGGAGCAAGATAAAGCAGCAAAACAGTAAAGGAAGTATCAACACGAAACGAAAGCATGGAAAAATAGATGAAATACCAAGTAAGTCAACATAAAAGACGAGGGAGAATAATTTAACAAAGAACTGAATCAATTAATACGAAACTGACGAATAACAACAAACAGGTAGATAATTGAAAAACAAAGCTAAACGAAAAAACGAAAAAGACAAGGAAATAAAACTAGTAAACAGGTGGAAGAGATTCAAAAATCAATTCGGGGAACAAAGTAAGAAAAACAACCAACTGCAAGTGAAACTAGATGCAGCCAAACGAGACAAAATGATTACCACGGAATTGTAATTCCAAGCAAGACTGACATGCAACAGCGGATATGAATAAGGAAAGGATCAGAGAATAAATCAAAACCAACTCAAAAATCAAAAACCAGATTACAAGAAAGACAAATCGAATCAGTAAAGAGAGATTACAAAAGACAATACCAATAAACGACAAGACAAAAGATGATGAGACTGAACTAAAAAATGCACTCAATCAAAATGTAATATCGTAAGAATCTTGCAAATGGTAGTAAAGGCAAACAAAGAAGATAAGCGATGCAAAAATAAAGTTAATACAAATCACAGAAACGAGAAACCAGATACGGTAATAAAAGCAACAGGGATAAAGAAAGGAGAGAAACAGAAAGTCAAACAACTACCCAAAATCAAGAGAAAATAATAACAAGCCCTATTAAAGGAACCTGAAAATTGTTATAAAAACAAGGAACTCGAAAGCAGCATGATATTGGCGATGAGAAGGAGGATAGCAGTAATAAGCTCATATGTAAAACCTAGCATCCCTTAGAAAGATGTCGAAAAAACCCCAATCAATCAAACGATGCAAAATATTACCTGTAGCAAATATGCCGAGATATGAGAAACCCCAAAGGATACCAATCACGGACGGATCAATTCCTATTATACCCAATGGTCAAAGGATTAAAACAAGAAAAACGGAGCGTTCAAACCCTCAGAACTCTAGAAAATCAAATCGAAAGTCAATAGAAAAAGGAAACACCCATCAAGGAAATCATATTCAAATATTCATGGATGATCTTTAGAAACCCTACAAAATAACAAAAAGAACCGAAAATCGAGAACAAACAGCCAAAATTGATAACTGAAAAGAAGAAACTCAAACCAACCTCAAAGAATCATGAATAATCCCGAACCGATCAATTATCATAAAACAATCGAGACTAGATAATATGATAAAGGGTCAGCTATCCACAGAATCCAATTAAACACTAAGCCTGTCAATCTTCCAAACAATCGGTATCTAATCAATTCTTTACAAAATAAAGTCAATTCCCCAAACTAAACAAAATCTCAAAGTCAAATCGCACAACAGATATCGAATCGTCAAAATATCAGAACCTGCTGAAGAAAATAATCAATCAGAAACCAAGAAACTCAAGGCATCAGCGAGACGAATACCCAAGTGACAGAATATTGAACTCATGATTAACAATGAACTAATGATTCTTAGACTATTAACTATTCTTTATGTGTGATCATGACCGGACTGTATGTCCTCTTTCACTTCATCTTGGAATCCGTATATTGATGTATACTGTATGATTATTTTTATGCATGTGGGTTTTAAGGTCACGACTCTGTAGCTCGTAGACCCAATTGAATGAAAAATGTAAACTCTGCATAGTTCATAGCTTAGATCTTTTAGAAATTGCGGGTCGCAATTTTACGGGCCCCGGAGTGTTTTATGTTGGTCCAGCACACAAATAGCCTTGAGAATTGTTTAAATGCATCAGTAATACAGCACGAAAACCCAGCACCAAGATAACTTAAAATATCACATACAACACCAACTAAACACTTTAAAATCTGAGAGAATATAAATAAATATAAAATCAAAAACATAAAAGTAAAATAAATACAAAATGCATCAAGAACCGCACGAAATTTACATAAAAAATAACATAATAACAAGAAAATTCGACCGTAAAATAACCATTTATATAAAATTAAAAATTAATGAATTAAATGAATAAAAATAAAATATTTTTGGATGAATAAATTTAATTAAAAATATTAAAAATAAATTACCAATTTAAATTAAGAAATAAATAAAAATTTAATTTAGATAACATAAATAATTTCAAAGTCGAATTTTGTTTAATCGCAGTAAAACTAACACGCAAGGTTAAGGCCAAATTATAGGTATAAATACCGATGTGTTTTCACAAATTTTCAGTCTAATTTTTCGGAGAAAAATTTCATTACAGAACTGTATAACTGGTTGTATAACTGGTTGAGAGCCGTGCATTCAGGCAATTAACACTGTAAGTGTTTTGCCTGAACACGATCACTCTCAACTGGTGCAATATTATTAATTGATTTTTTCGAAGGGAATTGATGGGTAATTTTTCAATTGAATTTATGGATGACTTTTCAGACCAAATTTATGGATGATTTTTGTTTTTCCAATTGAATTTATGGATGATTTTTCGAATCGAATTTGTGGGTAATTTTTCAATTGAATTTATGGATGACTTTTCAGATCAAATTTATGGATAATTTTGTTTTTCCAATTGAATTTATGGATGATTTATCGAATTAAATTTATGGGATTTTCGAAGTAAATTTTTTTGGAATGGATACAATGAATTTCAAATGTATGTGGCCGATGTAATATGCTGAATAAATATTTTCTATCTATAGCCTTAGTGCATCGAAACTTTTATTCCAAATGATATGGTAAAATATTATTTGTTATTCCTTTTCCGGCCCACAGCCAAAGACACATCACAAGTTAATAAAATCATATACAGTATTCGAACTGTGTAAGTGCGTGTAAAATCGCCAATAGTTCGTGCCCGTGAAGGCTCCGGCGTGCGGAACGCAGGAGTTGGAACGTCAATATTATCCGTACATAGGGGAAATTGGAGGGTAAATGAGTAGTCCATTGGCTGCTCCTTCATCATCCGTTTCCTGTAAAATTGACATAAATTTTTAACAACAATCGGCTCAAAATCTCTAACACCGAGTAGTACAGTGGGCACTCATTAACTATGAAATGAACATACATAGATCTTAAGGACAAAAAGAGGGAATGGGTAGTGGGGAAAATTGCGAAATCGTTGCAACAGTTAAAATGAATAGCCATCGGAAAAAGATTAATCCGAACGACCAAAATCATGAAAAATAATGTTTGAAATAAGAATTAAATAAATTAATTTGAGTTGAGGCGGAAAATATGGGCGGGACGCTGCTCAAATTTTCCGAATTAATTCAAATACTTAACAAAAATAGTAATGTAAAAATGGAATGCGTAAAATAAGGGTGGAACGCTGCTCAAATTTTCCGAGTCAATGAAAATACTTTGTCGAAAACTGTAGAATAGGGATGAACCATAAAATAAGGCGGAACGCTGCTAAAATTTTCGAATTTACAAAAATACTTTATCGAAAACCGAAAAATACAGATGGACTACGGCTAATGTTGTATATCAGTAGTGGGATGTGTCACATCCAGCACATGTCACATCCAGCACAGTACCCTTTCCCCCCGGCTGAGAGAAAATTTTTCTAAGTCCAAAAGACAAAGACCATGACTCATTCAAGGTCATTGAAACAAAGACCATGACTCATTCAAGGTCATTGGATGACTCATCATATTTTTTCAAGGTCATTTAAACAAAGACCATGACTCATTCAAGGCCATTGGATGACTCATCATATTTTTTCAAGGTCATTCAAAAGTA
Organism: Schmidtea mediterranea; assembly: GCA_022537955.1. Lineage (NCBI taxonomy): Eukaryota > Metazoa > Platyhelminthes > Tricladida > Dugesiidae > Schmidtea > Schmidtea mediterranea. The sequence goes on along the minus strand of JAKGRZ010000037.1, from coordinate 148,912 downwards.
GGTCAAGGTCATTCAAAAGTAGGTCAAGGTCATTGGATGACTCATCATATTTTTTAATATTTTTAATTTTAAACAAAGACCATGACTCATTCAAGGTCATTGGATGACTCATCATATTTTTTAATATTTTTAATTTTAAACAAAGACCATGACTCATTCAAGGTCATTGGATGACTCATCATATTTTTTCAAGGTCATTTAAACAAAGACCATGACTCATTCAAGGTCATTGGATGACTCATCAAATTTTATAATATATATTTTTAATTTAATTTATATTTATTTAATATACTTTAATTATTTGTTTTAATCAAGTCAATAATATTATTTATTTATTTTTAATTTATATTATTATTAAATTTAATTGTTTGTTTTAATCAAGTCAATTATTTTATTTTTAAATTATATTATTATTATTAAATTGTTTGTTTTAATGAAGTGAATATTGTTTTAATCAAGTCAATAATATTATTTATTTATAAATTATATTATTATTATTAAATTGTTTTTTAATGAAGTGATATTGTTTTATTAGTCAATAATATTATTTATTTATAATTATATTATTATTATTAAATTGTTTGTTTTAAGTGATATTGTTTTAATTAGTCAATAATATTATTTATTTATAAATTATATTATTATTATTAAATTGTTTGTTTTAATGAAGTGATATTGTTTTAATTAAGTCAATAATATTATTTATTTTTATTTTATTTATTTTATATACTATAATTTTTGTTTTAATCAAGTCAATAATATTATTATTATATTGCCTGTTTTAATGAAGTGAATATTGTTTTAATCAAGTCAATAATATTATTTATTTATTTTTATTTTATTTATGTAATATACTTTAAATTTTTTTTTTGTTTAATTAAGTCTATTTTTATTTTTTTTATTATTTTTTATTATTTATTTTTATTATTATTAATAATATTACAAGTTTTTATTATTATTATTTTTATTATTATTTTATATAAATTTTCAACAAAGTATATAAAATTAATATTGAATAGAAAAAGTTTGTTCAATTGTGGTTCATAGTATAGAGGGATAGAACAATTGTAAATGTTTGTAAAAAGTTAAAGAAAAATTCTATATTTTTAAGAAAATATGTGCAAATAAATATCAAAACTAATTATGGCTCAAATGTGTGTGTTAAACCATCGATATGTTACAGTGTTTATGGAAAAACTTTAATGAAAATATGTGTTATTTTTCAACAATTTATGAAATATTTATTTTATGGCTAATAATGTGTATGTGTTAAATCATAAAAATAGTTCAATATTTATGTAAAGTTTGAGATTGTTAAGAAAATGTATATAATTTATGATACACACGTGTTTTTGATTGAAATATGTGTGTTTGTTTTACCGATATAAGAAACACTATGGACAATTTTTAAGAAAATACACGTAATTTATGATTATCATGGGATTAGAATTTGATTAAAGTTGTGAGAAAGTTGTTAAATTTGAGATAAACCTGATTAATTTGTAAATAATGTTATTACTTTGAAGAAATTTTAAAATAATACCTTCAGCAAATTGGTAAGAAAATAGTAGTTATTGAGTAATACTTATTAAAATTATTAAAGTTTTATAATTTTTGACAAGTCTTGATAGATCTTTAATAAAATTTGTTAGTACTTTGAATACGAATTTAAAAAAAAAAGTTTCAACACAGTAGCAAATCGTAAAGAAACTAGTACTTATCAGTTAATTAAATTAACTAAGTTGTAAAATAATTGAAAAAAATTTGTTAGATTTTTTAAAATTTTAAGATTGTTAGGTAATTGTTCTAGGTACTTGTTGAATAAAAATTAATGTATTTTATCAACAGCTCATAGTTTTTAATCGTACAATTTCTCTTCATTCCTGGAAATAATCGTAAATATTTAAATTATTCAGAAAATTGTCAATAACAACATAAATAATAGGTAACCAAATATTTTTAAATACTAGTCAATTTTAGTTTTTAATTTAATTACAAATATAATAATAAAATCAAATAAATACTTGAATACATGAATCGAACAATTTCTTAGAACTGAACACGTATCGTATATTTTATTCAGATTCCAATAATATCATTAAAATTAACCAAAATCTTATTTTTATATTTTGAAAACCGTTAAGTCAATGAAAATGTATCGATTTCACTAAGTATCCATCTTTTGACATTGATATATAACCGAATAAATCCTCTTAAAATAAATTCCTCCTCTTGACCTATTGTTTCCCCTTAAAATAAAAAAAAATCGACTCTCAACCAATCATTCCTCTTCAAATGTCATTTTTCACTCCATTATACCAACTATATTCATAACTTTTATAAAAGCCTATCAAGTAGATAATATTTACCTTTTGAATACCAATATTCATTCCAGTAAATTTCTTTAGAAATATTATAAATTACTCTCTTGACCAATCATTTTCCATCAAATAACAATATTTCCAGCCATATTCAATATTTTTCATAAAAACAAAATCATAAAAATACCAATTTAGATAATATTTACCCTTTAAATAACAATATTTAACCAACCCAACCCCCTTAAAAATGACAACAAACTTGTTAATTGACTATTTCTCACTAAAGTAAATTCCACTCTAGACCAATCATTTCCCATCAAATAACACTTACTCTTACCCTACCAACTATATTCATTATTTTTTATAGAAATCACCCTTTAAATAACGATATTTAACCGACTCAGTACCTTAAAAATATCAACAAATCTGTTCTTAATCGATTATTTCCCTTAAAAATTATAAATTTTGTTCTTAGCCAATTGTTTCTCACTAAAATAAAATAAAATTCTCTTTAAATGACATTAATCTAAGCTATATTCATTATTTTCATAAAAATCACCGACTTATATCGATATTCAACCGAATAAATTTCTTGAAATCCCCTTAAAATAGAATTCATCTCGTGACCAATCCTTTCCGCCCTTAAAAGATCATAAATTCTCTTCTTAACAAATCATTTCTCTTTAAATGACAATATTTCCACTCTCTCAAAAGATTTACACACATATTGATATCTATCTGAACAAATCCCCCTAAAAATATTATAAATTCCTCCTCTATATTCTCCATTTAGAAAATATTTACCTTTGAACACAGATATTCAACCAACTTAACCCCTTAAAAATATCAACAAACTTGTTCTTAATCGATTATTTCCTTAAAATATCATAAAATTTACTCTTAACCAATCATTTCCATTGAAATAACATTTCCCCCCAACTGCACCAATAATATACATATTTTTTTAAAACCTACAAGGTAAAATTTCTTTAGAAATCTATGTTTAACCGACTCTACTCCTTAAAAATTCATCATTCGAATCATATTTACTATATGTATTCAACCAATCAAATTCCCTTAAAATTATCATAAAAATTTGAATTTTACCAATAAAAATAAATTTTCTTTAAAGTATTACAAAATTGTTATCATCATTTTCCATCGAAAATCACCACAATTTTGTTCTGGCAACAATTTCAAGCAATTAAAAAATTCATCAAAAATGACTAAAATCGAATAAAGTCTATGTTTCCCACATAAATTAAATTATTGTAAAATATATATCATATTGCTCATTAAAATTAATCAGTAAATCAAGTATAAATTCAATAAAAATTACCAGTCAACCATTAGAGATATATCAATGATTTTCATAACTATACTGATAACCACACTGAGCATCCCCTTAAAATTCTCTAAATTATACTACTTTTGTGATTGATATCCATGAAATCAATATTAGATTTGAAAATGAAAGTAATTATTGACCCCTTTATTTACACTGTAAAATCAATTAAAATTTTAGGTTTCACTAAAATATTTTTAAAAATTAACTGATTTAATCAACTATTTAAATAGAACATAAAATTATAATTAAAATATCATTTACTATTCAAAATCTATCAGTCAAATTGGATTCTAATTGGTAAATAATTATCTTAAATAGATGTTTCATAAACATTTTGATCCTAAATTTATTTATTTATTTATTTATTTTTATTTAAAATAATCCTAAAATCAAGTCTAATCTAATAAATTAGGAAGAAATTAATTGTTTCTAAAATTATAGATTTACCCTAATTTCTTCAATAATTTCATTAAAAAACATAATCAAACCTTAAATCCATTAAAATTCAAAGAAAACCATAAAATTCACAAAGATGATTAAAATTTACTAAAATAAATACCTCGTAAAACTAGATATTACTTAAATTATAATAAAATTTCCCTAAAAGCTCTAATTGATTTACATAGCCTAAAATTATTTTATTTTTGTCGAGTACAACCTAATCTATTGAAAGATGTAATTTATTTAGTTAAATTTTCATTGAAAATAACAAGTCAACAAATGGAATTTTAATTAGTAAAGATTATATTCTATAAAGAAAATTTTCAGTGAAGAAGTAATATTGATGAGATAGTACATTAAGTGACTAAAATCGTTGAAATTACTGAAAACAGTGGGATAGCTAAAGACATCTACTAAATAGATGAAATATCAATTGATATCTTAATAACTTACAAGGGTAATATACTTTGAATGGAGAAAATATACATCGAAGAGAAAAATATTCGTTGAAGAGGAAAAAAACATTCATTGAATAAGGAAAACATTAATTGAAGAGAGAAAATATTCATTAAAGAGGAAAGCAATCATTAAAGTGAGAAAATATGAATTGAAGCTAACAAATATTCAGTGAATCGAGAATTGCTTATAATAAATTAGTCGGTAAAATTTCTCAATGATGAGATGAAATATCAATTAAATATTGTGAAATACTTGAAATAAATGGTCTGAATTATTCAATGATCAACAAATATACATAAAAGATGAAAATATTTACTGAAAATCAATTGTACTTTAAGAGTGTATTAATTACTATTATATTAAATTAAAAATTATTAACAATTGAGTAGATTTCATCGGTTAATTATATTTAAATAGGGATATATATTTTTGATGGATACTTATGCGCGTAAGAATAGTTATTAAAAACAATAACCGTGCGCGTATACTAATTCGGCGAATATACATCAAATACTGAGATATTTAATATTCATATATATATATATATCTTATGTATATAGAATATATACAAATCCTACGAATATTCAACAAATGCGGCAAATTTAATACTATAAATATGGGTGGATCTGATACAATATAACAAGTAGGAAGAATGTAGTAGAAAGTCCAACAAATAATGGAATATAGTAAACAATACAATGAATAGATGAATAATTTGGTATTATGATTATAAGAAACATTTAGTATTTTGTAATATTAAATAAATTCAGAAAATTGATGTATGTTTTATATTAATTATTGCTTTTTATAAAATGTTATAAATTTACTTTTAGAAATAACAATCATCATTTTTGATGTTCTTATTATTTTTGAATTTAAATTAATATTTTGTCAATAGTTACAATTGAATAAAATTTTTAAATTAATTTTACATTTGGATATTTATTTATAACCATCAATTTATAAATAGATTATTCAAAATATTTTTAATTTGTCAAAAAGTTTTATTTGAGTATAAAACTAAATCAAATATTCTATTTACTAATCAATAAAAAATTATTTTAACTAAATTTCGAATATAATTTCAAATAATAGAATAAATTTAGAATTGAAAATAATATATTGTCAAAAGTTACATATAAAAAAGTATTTAAATATAAGTTTTATCGACAATAATAACATTTAGATAATAATTCTTAATAGCAATAGATATCCATAATGTTCATTCAAAATATATTATTCAATGTGTTTTGAATTTACTATTGTAAGAGACTTAGATTTGATTTCTAATATCTCAGTATTTGATGTATATTCGCCGAATTAGTATACGCGCACGGTTATTGTTTTTAATAACTATTCTTACGCGCATAAGTATCCATCAAAAATATATATCCCTATTTAAATATAATTAACCGATGAAATCTACTCAATTGTTAATAATTTTTAATTTAATATAATAGTAATTAATACACTCTTAAAGTACAATTGATTTTCAGTAAATATTTTCATCTTTTATGTATATTTGTTGATCATTGAATAATTCAGACCATTTATTTCAAGTATTTCACAATATTTAATTGATATTTCATCTCATCATTGAGAAATTTTACCGACTAATTTATTATAAGCAATTCTCGATTCACTGAATATTTGTTAGCTTCAATTCATATTTTCTCACTTTAATGATTGCTTTCCTCTTTAATGAATATTTTCTCTCTTCAATTAATGTTTTCCTTATTCAATGAATGTTTTTTCCTCTTCAACGAATATTTTTCTCTTCGATGTATATTTTCTCCATTCAAAGTATATTACCCTTGTAAGTTATTAAGATATCAATTGATATTTCATCTATTTAGTAGATGTCTTTAGCTATCCCACTGTTTTCAGTAATTTCAACGATTTTAGTCACTTAATGTACTATCTCATCAATATTACTTCTTCACTGAAAATTTTCTTTATAGAATATAATCTTTACTAATTAAAATTCCATTTGTTGACTTGTTATTTTCAATGAAAATTTAACTAAATAAATTACATCTTTCAATAGATTAGGTTGTACTCGACAAAAATAAAATAATTTTAGGCTATGTAAATCAATTAGAGCTTTTAGGGAAATTTTATTATAATTTAAGTAATATCTAGTTTTACGAGGTATTTATTTTAGTACATTTTAATCATCTTTGTGAATTTTATGGTTTTCTTTTGAATTTTAATGGATTTAAGGTTTGATTATGTTTTTAATGAAATTATTGAAGAAATTAGGGTAAATCTATAATTTTAGAAACAATTAATTTCTTCCTAATTTATTAGATTAGACTTGATTTTAGGATTATTTTAAATAAAAATAAATAAATAAATAAATAAATTTAGGATCAAAATGTTTATGAAACATCTATTTAAGATAATTATTTACCAATTAGAATCCAATTTGACTGATAGATTTTGAATAGTAAATGATATTTTAATTATAATTTTATGTTCTATTTAAATAGTTGATTAAATCAGTTAATTTTTAAAAATATTTTAGTGAAACCTAAAATTTTAATTGATTTTACAGTGTAAATAAAGGGGTCAATAATTACTTTCATTTTCAAATCTAATATTGATTTCATGGATATCAATCACAAAAGTAGTATAATTTAGAGATTTTTTAAGGGGATGCTCAGTGTGGTTATCAGTATAGTTATGAAAATCATTGATATATCTCTAATGGTTGACTGGTAATTTTTATTGAATTTATACTTGATTTACTGATTAATTTTAATGAGCAATATGATATATATTTTACAATAATTTAATTTATGTGGGAAACATAGACTTTATTCGATTTTAGTCATTTTTGATGAATTTTTTATTGCTTGAAATTGTTGCCAGAACAAAATTGTGGTGATTTTCGATGGAAAATGATGATAACAATTTTGTAATACTTTAAAGAAAATTTATTTTATTGGTAAAATTCAAATTTTTATGATAATTTTAAGGGAATTTGATTGGTTGAATACATATAGTAAATATGATTCGAATGATGAATTTTTAAGGAGTAGAGTCGGTTAAACATAGATTTCTAAAGAAATTTTACCTTGTAGGTTTTTAAAAAATATGTATATTATTGGTGCAGTTGGGGGAAATGTTATTTCAATGGAAATGATTGGTTAAGAGTAAATTTTATGATATTTTAAGGAAATAATCGATTAAGAACAAGTTTGTTGATATTTTTAAGGGTTAAGTTGGTTGAATATCTGTGTTCAAAGGTAAATATTTTCTAAATGGAGAATATAGAGGAGGAATTTATAATATTTTTAGGGGGATTTGTTCAGATAGATATCAATATGTGTGTAAATCTTTTGAGAGAGTGGAAATATTGTCATTTAAAGAGAAATGATTTGTTAAGAAGAGAATTTATGATCTTTTAAGGCGGAAAGGATTGGTCACGAGATGAATTCTATTTTAAGGGGATTTCAAGAAATTTATTCGGTTGAATATCGATATAGTCGGTGATTTTTTATGAAAATAATGAATATAGCTTAGATTAATGTCATTTAAAGAGAATTTTATTTTATTTTAGTGAGAAACAATTGGCTAAGAACAAAATTTATAATATTTTAAGGGAAATAATCGATTAAGAACAGATTTGTTGATATTTTTAAGGTACTGAGTCGGTTAAATATCGTTATTTAAAGGGTGATTTCTATAAAAATAATGAATATAGTTGGTAGGGTAAGAGTAAGTGTTATTTGATGGGAAATGATTGGTCTAGAGTGGAATTTACTTTAGTGAGAAATAGTCAATTAACAAGTTTGTTGTCATTTTTAAGGGGGTTGGGTTGGTTAAATATTGTTATTTTAAGGGGTAAATATTATCTAAATTGGTATTTTTATGATTTTGTTTTTATGAAAAATATTGAATATGGCTGGAAATATTGTTATTTGATGGAAAATGATTGGTCAAGAGAGTAATTTATAATATTTCTAAAGAAATTTACTGGAATGAATATTGGTATTCAAAAGGTAAATATTATCTACTTGATAGGCTTTTATAAAAATTATGAATATAGTTGGTATAATGGAGTGAAAAATGACATTTGAAGAGGAATGATTGGTTGAGAGTCGATTTTTTTTTATCAAGAGGAGGAATTTATTTTAAGAGGATTTATTCGGTTATATATCAATGTCAAAAGATGGATACTTAGTGAAATCGATACATTTTCATTGACTTAACGGTTTTCAAAATATAAAAATAAGATTTTGGTTAATTTTAATGATATTATTGGAATCTGAATAAAATATACGATACGTGTTCAGTTCTAAGAAATTGTTCGATTCATGTATTCAAGTATTTATTTG